>CATOTO010000064.1:0-61722 GCA_951812925.1 Calliopum simillimum | reverse complement strand
TCTTACAAAAAAGAAACTGGACAAATCGGATAAGTCGTTTTGAAGGATGTTTCATGTCCTATAAGATGCATTTAGCTGCAGAAAAGCACAATCATTTTTGAGTGACCAGCGCCCAGTTCATCCTACTGGGTTTTTGGTGCAAAAAGTACATATTTTTGAAAATTAAAATCGTATCTTCCAAAAAAGAAACTGGACAAAGCGGATATGTCGTTTTGAAGGATGTTCCATGTCCTATAGAATGCATTTAGTTTCATCGATGCACAATCATTTTTGAGTGACCAGTGACCAGGTGACCATGTTGGGTTTTTACACCGACAAATCACATCTTAAAAAAAGGAAAATAAAAAATCTGATATACCATTTGAGATGTTGTTTTTATTCCATTAATTTCCAAAGCCTAATTCGAGCACTTTCCATTACATCGAAAATAAAGGAGAAATCTGATTTCTTCGAGATCGCGATGGTATTTTAACATTACAAGTTAAAATCCGACGCGATCTGGTGTGTGTACCTGCTAAGAGAGGTTAACATAATACGACATGTTAAAATTTCTATAAAATAATGTCAAATATTTAAATACAATTTCGTATCTTAGAAAAAGAAACTGGAAAAATCGGATATGTCGTTTTGAAGGATGTTCCATGTCCTATAGAATGCATTTGGTTTCATCGATGCACAATCATTTTTGAGTGACCAGTGGCCAGTTCATCCTACTAAGTTTTTGGTGCAAAAAGTACTTATTTTTGAAAATAAAAATCGTATCTTAAAAAAAAAGAAACTGGACAAAGCGGATATGCCGTTTTAAAGGATGTTCCATATCCTATAGGATGCATTTAGTTTCATCGATGCACAATCATTTTTGAGTGACCAGCGCCCAGTTCATCCTACTGGGTTTTTGGTGCAAAAAGTCCTTATTTTTGAAATTGAAAATCGTATCTTACAAAAAAGAAACTGGACAAAGCGGATATGTCATTTTGAAGGATGTTCCATGTCCTATAGGATGCATTTAGTTTCATCGATACACAATCATTTTTGAGTGACAAGTGACCAGCGCCCAGTTCATCCTACTGGGTTTTTGGTGCAAAAAGTCCCTATTTTTGAACATAAAACTCGTATCTTACAAAAAAGAAACTGGACAAAGCGGATATGTCATTTTGAAGGATGTTCCATGTCCTATAGGATGCATTTAGTTTCATCGATGCACAATCATTTGTTAGTGACCAGCGCCTAGTTCATCCTACTGGGTTTTTGGTGCAAAAAGTCCTTATTTTTGAAATTGAAAATCATATCTTACAAAAAAGAAACTGGACAAAGCGGATATGTCGTTTTGAAGGATGTTTCATGTCCTATAGAATGCATTTAGTTTCATCGATGCACAATCATTTTTGAGTGACCAGTGACCAGCGCCCAGTTCATCCTACTGGGTTTTTGGTGCAAAAAGTCCCTATTTTTGAAAATAAAAATCGTATCTTAAAAAAAAAAAAGGATCTGGACAAAAGGGATATGTCGTTTTGAAGGATGTTCCATGTCCTATAGAATGCATTTAGTTTCATCGATGCACAGTCATTTTTGAGTGACCAGCGCCCAGTTCATCCTACTGGGTTTTTGGTGCAAAAAGTCCCTATTTTTGAAATTGAAAATCGTATCTTACAAAAAAGAATCAGGATAAAGCGAATATGTCGTTTTGAAGGATGTTTCATGTCCTATAGGATGCATTTAGTTTCATCGATGCACAATGATTTTTGAATGACCAGCGCCCAGTTCATCCTACTGGGTTTTTGGTGCAAAAAGTTCATAGTTTTGAAAATTAAAATCGTATCTTCCAAAAAAGTAACTGGACAAAGCGGATATGTCGTTTTGAAGGATGTTCCATGTCCTATAGAATGCATTTAGTTTCATCGATGCACAGTCATTTTTGAGTGACCAGCGCCCAGTTCATCCTACTGGGTTTTTGGTGCAAAAAGTCCCTATTTTTGAAATTGAAAATCGTATCTTACAAAAAAGAAACAGGATACAGCGAATATGTCGTTTTGAAGGATGTTTCATGTCCTATAGGATGCATTTAGTTTCATCGATGCACAATCATTTTTGAATGACCAGCGCCCAGTTCATCCTACTGGGTTTTTGGTGCAAAAAGTTCATATTTTTGAAAATTAAAATCGTATCTTCCAAAAAAGTAACTGGACAAAGCGGATATGTCGTTTTGAAGGATGTTCCATGTCCTATAGAATGCATTTAGTTTCATCGATGCACAATCACTTTTGAGTGACCAGCGCCCAGTTCATCCTACTGGGTTTTTGGTGCAAAACGTCCTTATTTTTGAAATTTAAAATCGTATCTTATAAAAAAGAAACTGGACAAAGCGGATATGCCGTTTTGAAGGATGTTCCATGTCCTATAGGATGCATTTAGCTTCATCGATGCACAATCATTTTTGAGTGACCAGCGCCCAGTTCATCCTACTGGGTTTTTGGTGCAAAAAGTCCTTATTTTTGAAATTGAAAATCGTATCTTACAAAAAAGAAACAGGATAAAGCGAATATGTCGTTTTGAAGGATGTTCCATGTCCTATAGGATGCATTTAGTTTCATTGATATGTCGTTTTAAAGGATGTTCCATATCCTATAGAATGCATTTGGTTTCATTGATGCACAATCATTTTTGAGTGACCAGCGCCCAGTTCATCCTACTGGGTTTTTGGTGCAAAACGTCCTTATTTTTGAAATTGAAAATCGTATCTTACAAAAAAGAAACTGGACAAAGCGGATATGTCGTTTTGAAGGATGTTCCATGTCCTATAGGATGCATTTAGTTTCATCGATGCACAATCATTTTTGAGTGACCAGCGCCCAGTTCATCCTACTGGGTTTTTGGTGCAAAAAGTCCATAGTTTTGAAAATCAAAATCGTATCTTCCAAAAAAGAAACTGGACAAAGCGGATATGACGTTTTGAAGGATGTTCCATGTCCTATAGGATACATTTAGTTTCATTGATGCACAATCATTTTTGAGTGACCAGCGCCCAGTTCATCCTACTGGGTTTTTGGTGCAAAAAGTCCTTATTTTTGAAATTGAAAATCGTATCTTACAAAAAAGAAACTGGACAAAGCGGTTATGTCGTTTTGAAGGATGTTCCATGTCCTATAGGATGCATTTAGTTTCATTGATGCACAATCATTTTTGAGTGACCAGCGCCCAGTTCATCCTACTGGGTTTTTGGTGCAAAAAGTCCTTATTTTTGAAATTGAAAATCGGTTCTTACAAAAAAGAAACAGGATAAAGCGAATATGTCGTTTTGAAGGATGTTCCATGTCCTATAGGATGCATTTAGTTTCATCGATATGTCGTTTTAAAGGATGTTCCATATCCTATAGAATGCATTTGGTTTCATTGATGCACAATCATTTTTGAGTGACCAGCGCCCAGTTCATCCTACTGGGTTTTTGGTGCAAAACGTCCTTATTTTTGAAATTGAAAATCGTATCTTACAAAAAAGAAACTGGACAAAGCGGATATGTCGTTTTGAAGGATGTTCCATGTCCTATAGGATGCATTTAGTTTCATCGATGCACAATCATTTTTGAGTGACCAGCGCCCAGTTCATCCTACTGGGTTTTTGGTGCAAAAAGTCCATAGTTTTGAAAATCAAAATCGTATCTTCCAAAAAAGAAACTGGACAAAGCGGATATGACGTTTTGAAGGATGTTCCATGTCCTATAGGATACATTTAGTTTCATCGATGCACAATCATTTTTGAGTGACCAGCGCCCAGTTCATCCTACTGGGTTTTTGGTGCAAAAAGTCCTTATTTTTGAAATTGAAAATCGTATCTTACAAAAAAGAAACTGGACAAAGCGGTTATGTCGTTTTGAAGGATGTTCCATGTCCTATAGGATGCATTTAGTTTCATTGATGCACAATCATTTTTGAGTGACCAGCGCCCAGTTCATCCTACTGGGTTTTTGGTGCAAAAAGTCCATATTTTTGAAAATCGAAATCGTATCTTCCAAAAAAAAAAAACTGGACAAAGCGGATATGTCGTTTTGAAGGATGTTCCATGCCCTATAGAATGCATTTAGTTTCACCGATGCACAATCATTTTTGAGTGACCAGCGCCCAGTTCATCCTACTAGGTTTTTGGTGCAAAAAGTCCTTATTTTTGAAATTGAAAATCGTATCTTACAAAAAAGAAACTGGACAAAGCGGACATGTCGTTTTGAAGGATGTTCCATGTCCTATAGGATGCATTTAGTTTCATCGATGCACAATCATGTTTGAGTGACCAGTGACCAAAAGACTATGTTGGGTTTTCACAACTATTTATCTCAATGTTCAAATGCGGAGTTCTTATATTTAAAAAAATAATCTGTAATAGTGTTGGATATCGTTTGAAGCGGCGTTGTATTTGCTATTAATTTCACCCAGATTTATGCGTTCAGTCTGGTTATATCGGAAATTCCATCCATTTCGCTCGAAATCTCCTCTAGCGTAATTTTAACAGTGCTCTGTTAATGTTCTGTTAACGCTCTGTTAAGTCATGTGGTTTGTGTCTATGCTAAGATCGCGATGGAATTTAACTTCACGCACTTCAAAAACTTCAATTTTTTAAGAAAATTTTCATGACTTTTTTTCTATAAATTGGTTTTTTGCAACTTTCAAAGAGCGGAATATTTGTTTTGGAATTCTCATATTGTAGGAAATTAAATGTTGATTAATTTAAAAGAAAAATTACTACAAAATAATAGTTTTTAAGAAATGGAGCCCGTTTCAAAGTTAAGAAAAAAAATTTATTTTTTTATTTTTTCTTCTTAATTTTTAATTTGGTAAGAAACCATTTTAGAAGTTATATTTCCTAAAATAATTTGGGATTGCTGAACATGAAAATAGCATTTATTTTCGTTTTAGTGCGCTTTTGGGCTGTTCCAGCAGAGATAATCGAAAATTTCGAATTTCGTGCACGCAGCTCAGGATAAAATTTCAATCAAGTTGTCAAAAACCGCACAAAGATGTAAAATTGCACCTGAGTATTTACTGAATAAGAAAAAAAAGTTTTCAAAATCGGTTCATGGTATGGTTTTTAAAATGAGGCCGAAAAACCGTATTTTAAAAAAAACGACTACAAACCAAAACCAAAATAAATACTGTTTTTTTTTCTTCAAAATGAGTTACAGAATGGTCTTGTAAAATTTTTGTTATGTTATGACCATTTTAAAATAACATTATAAAAGATATATTTAGTAGGGGAGATGTGTGTACCTTGGTCCGAGTGTACCTCGATTCGAGTGTCGGTTGCCACTCAACAGTTGCACGTGTACGATAATGTTCTTCTATGGAATTTTCCACTCATACCGGTGACTGATATTAGTAGAATTCTGACCGTCAAGCTTTATGCGTGTATAAAAAGTGACCGAAAAAGTGTTTTTTGTGTGTAAAAATTTGTTTTTGGAGTAAACTACGAAACGTTTTGTGAGAAACTTACTTGAAATATTTCAGTTTTACAACATCAGGAAGGAAGTTTAGTTATTGTTTTACGCTTTTAGTGTGTTTTAGATGTATTTTCATTAAAATATGTTATGGGTGTTGACACTTTTTAAAACATGCTGTCTGTGTGTACCTTGGACCTATGCTTATTGACCAGCGAGCCTTTTTCGACGGGCAACCAGGAAGCCATAATAGCTTCTCAATGTAATATTATTATTATTATTTACGTGATTAATGTATTTATTTCCAACCATTTTTGTTAAATTAATTGTTTTTTACTAAATGCACTTTTTAGTGTTATAATTTTTGTTTATGATTAATTTTTTTTTTTTTATATTAAAAAAATGTTACTTTTGATTACATAATAAATGGTCCTTTCATAATTCATTACCTATATACAATGTATTCTTTTTTATTTTTAACAGTCCAAGGTACACTTCAATGGTGTACCTTGGACCGTTTGAGATTGCAACGGAAAAAGTAACATTTCTACTCAATGGTAAGACATAGAAATATCATTGTCACGTCATTTGATGCTGCAAGCATTGGAGAAATATAACTTAATCAAAAAGCTAAAGAAATTTTTTTGGAAGGTCCAACACATTGAAAAAACTGAAAAGCGGACCAAGGTACACTACTATGGCAATTGCTACAGAAAATCCATTCATGATTTTTAACCTTCATGATGTCATTTTAAAATGATCATAACTTTTTGAAAAAAAGTCGCACAAACCCATTTCATAGTTCATTTTGAAGGCAAAAAGCAGTTCTAAATGATTCATTTAATACCAACTAAAAATGCATTTTGTTGCATCCAAGAAAGTAGCGATTAAAAGAAAAAAGATTATAATACTAATTTATTTCCAACATTGAGACCGGCTCCATACCTTAAAACTTAATATTTTTAAATATTTTTTTTTGTTGAATTAATTAACATTTAATCTCATGCAATATAAGAATTCCAGAACAAATATTCCGCCATTTGAAAATTATTAAAAAACCATTTATAGAAAAAAAGTCATGAAAATTTTCTTAATAAATTGAAGTTTCTGTACCGAAACAACAACAAATTTAATTTTTGGACCAAAACTTTTTAGGAAGATAATGTTGACCTAGTCATGGTCTACAAAAATTGACTTGAAAATATTATGAGAAAATAACAGTTGTGAAGTAACGGGCAGTCAAAGCGACTTCCCTTTTTTTAGTCAATTTTTCGACCTTTGATCGTAAACCGGCTGGGTTTTTTCCACTACCGATTCCAAATTTTTTTTTGAGATATTAATTTTTTGATCTCTAATTTCAGGAAATGGACGGGGAGCAAAAAAATTCACAACTTTGCACATTTCATATATCTTGTGGGCGCTCTAATACACATAGACATACACTGAGTACAAATTATGGATTTTTTTTGTTTATTTTGTTAGCATTGGGTTTTTGTTACGGCTGTCGATATTTCACATTTAAACTTCAACTACCAAGCAGGAAAAAGAAAATATGTTTAAAATTTTTTACCTCCACCAATCTGGGAAATTCTGCCAAGGCTTATGATAATGGTGCTCCTGCAGGGGCAATTCCATCAAGGTGTATGAGAATGGCGCACACCCTGGCGCAATTCTGCCAAGATGTATGAGAACAGCGCACATCCTGGCGCAATTCTGCCAAGATGTTACTAGAAAGGGGGAAAAATTCTGCCTGGTGCCTCTGCCGGCGTGTCCCAGAACCGGCTAATACACCCTACTCTTCTCCAACATGTCTAACTAATTTCAGCTGTTCTTTGCTAAAACTATGCGAATTTTCAAATGCGTGTAAAGCAACAGCTGATTTGTTTGGCCTATCATACTTTATGTGTCCTATGTGTTCGTTGAACCTCGTTTCAATATTTCGCTTCGTCTGTCCAATATATTTATGTTTACATTTCGTATATCCGAGCTTTCTTTATAGTTTCGGATTTGTCTTTTGTTGACCCTAAAAAATTTTTTATTTTGTTGTTGGAGGTAAAAACTAAATCCTTGTTTTGTTTTTTAAAAATTTTTCCTAATTTATTTGTTATAAATAGTTGGAGCATAATGTATTTGAATGCGTTTCTTCTCAGTGGTAAGTACTTGCTAATTTCAATGTTGTCAAATTTAATCTTTTAATTGTTTTGGTTTGTTTTTCTACCATCTTCGTGATCATTTTATCATCATACCCGTTTAGCTCTGCTACATATTTAATGTAGTTTAACTCTGTCATATAATTTTTTTATATTTAACTAGCTGTTTTACCCGGCGTTGCACGGGTTTTAATAAAAAGCCAGATTGCACTAAAAAGCTAATAACGAAAACTTTTTTTTATTTTTTAAAACAATGTGCCACAAACAGATATTTATTTTATCGGTTAAATTCCGAAAGTATCACAAAATATTAAAATATACATTGAAGAAATCGGTAAGAGTCCAAGTTTATGGAAAAACGTCCAAAATATCGGCAAAAGTCTAAAAGTATAGAAGAACATCTAAAGTATAGGTAAAAGTCAAAATATAACGAAAAATATCTAATATATCGTTAAAAGTCTAAAAGTTTCGAAAAATATTCAAAAACATCTAAAATATCGGTAAAGGTCCAAAAATGTCGAAAAACATCCTTCACATCGGTAAAAGCTCAAAATTATTGGAAAACATTGAAGAAATCGGTGAAAGTCCAAATACATATATCGAAAAATATTCGATACATCGAAAAGGGTCCAAAAGTTTCGGAAAATATTGAAACACAACGAAGCAATCGGTAAAGTCAAAGTTTATAAAATAACATCCAAAATATCGGTTAAAGTCCAAAAATGTCGAAAAACATCCTATATCACGGTGCTTGTGGGAGAATTTAAATCAAATTTTGATGTACCTCGGATTTTTTTGTAAATTCTTATTTTAGATGTCAATAGAAGTTATTCTATGCAAAAAATAAAATTATAGAGGTGGCGCTTTTTTAAAGATAATCCCTTTTCCAATTGGGGCATTTTCCCATACAAAAAAATAAATTTTTTTTTTTTAACTACATTAAACAAAAATCAAAATAATCACATTCGATGTGTTTTGCGATGCTTCACGGGAATCCGATCTCAGAATCGCTCTATCGTGTATAGTTTTTGAGATATTCTAATCTAAAAGCCGAAAAAAGTCGTTTTTTGCCATGTTTTGAAGCTATATAACTATGTAACATATCATTTATTCGTTAAATGTGGTTAAAATACTTGAAAGTCATGATCTTTTCCTTTAAAATCTAATTTAAACTATGTTTATATCTTCATGCTTCTAAGAGATATCGTAGACCGAAATATTGGCTAAACGGGTTTTTTGCACTTTTGTGTCTTTTTAGGTTAGGATATCTTTGACGAAAAAAAAGATATCAACATAATTTAAATTAGGTTTTAAAGGTAAAGATTAGGACTTTAAAGTTGTTTACCAGATTTGACGAAACTAAAATTTCTTTCACATTTTAAGCATGTTTAACGAACCGACCATTTTAAAATTAAGCCGTATGGCATACACATAACAACACTCGGGGTGTCAAACGGCTGAATTTACAAGTAGTCGGTTCGTTGAACATGTTTAAAATGTGAAAGAAATTTTAATTTCGTTAAATCTGATAAACAACTTTAAAGTCCTAATCTTTGCCTTTAAAACCTAATTTAAATTATGTTGATATCTTTTTTTTCGTCAAAGATATCCTAACCTATAAAGACACAAAGGTGCAAAAAACCCGTTTAGCCAATATTTCGGTCTACGATATCTCTTAGAAGCATGAAGATATAAACATATTTTAAATTAGATTTTAAAGGAAAAGATCATGACTTTCAAGAATTTTAACCACATTTAACGAATAAATGATATGTTACATAGTTATATAGCTTCAAAACATGGCAAAAAACGACTTTTTTCGGCTTTTAGATTAGAATATCTCAAAAACTATACACGATAGAGCGATTCTAAGGTCGGATTCGCGTGAAGCATCGCAAAACACATCGAATGTGATTATTTTGATTTTTGTTTAATGTAATTAAAAAAAAAAATTTTATTTTTTTGTATGGGAAAATGCCCCAATTGGAAAAGGGATTATCTTTAAAAAAGCGCCACCTCTATAATTTTATTTTTTGCATAGAATAACTTCTATTGACATCTATAATAAGAATTTACAAAAAAATCCGAGGTACATCAAAATTTGATTTAAATTCTCCCACAAGCACCGTGATATCTCGGTAAAAGTCCAAAAGTTTTGAAAAATATTGAAACACATCGAAGAAATCGGCAAAAGTCTAAGTTTATCGAAAAACATCCTAAATATCGGTAAAATTACAAAAAAGAAATCGAAAAACATCATATGCATCGGTAAAAGCCCAAAAAATTTCAAAAATATTGAAACACATTGAAGAAATCGGTAAAAGTCTAAAAACAAAACATCCAATATATCGAAACAAAATCAAAAGTTTCGAAAAATAGCGAAATATGTACATGGAAGAAATCGGTCAAAGTCCAAGTGTTTCGAAAAACAATCAAAATATCGAAAAAAGTCTAAAAGAATTAAGAAATAATGAAAAACATGTACAACATCGTTAAAAGTCCAAAAATATTGAGTTGGCATCATTGACGAAATCACTCTTATTTTTGCTCTCATCAACAACACAACATCAAGAATAAAAAAAAACAATAAATGAAAGAGACGGAAAAGAAAACAACAACACATAACTCATGGCGAAGCAGCGTTGCCATTGTGACACCACGATTTTCCACAAGGTGTCACGGACTATTGGGCTATTTTATTTTTTTAGTAAGTGTGGCTGATTGAAAAAGTACTTTCGATCTCCAAAAAGTACTTTCCCGGATTGAATTAAGTATATTTAAAAAAATATTGGTGGCAACATCGTGAGCACTTATGAAATGTCAAAATCAGATTACGATTAAATTTTGTCAACCGTTGCCGTTTTTGCAGTTGCTTAAAAAAAAAGATGCAGATTTTAAATTAACTTAATAACTTGTACCTGGTCAAATGGAAACATAATGAAAATTCCATAGAATTTTAGAGTGAAGTATTAGCATATGAAGAAGCTGAAAATGATTACCCAATTGAAGATATAGGAACCTTTGCCATGAGCTTTTGGTTCTTCCCTTTTCTAACGCTGAGGTGGAACGAGTTTTTAGCATCATGAACCTAAATAAGACAAAAATCCGAAACCGAATGGGCCTGCCGTTATTAAATGCTTTAATTCAAATCAAATCATGGCTGAAGTCTTTGAACAAATGCTGTCATGATTTTGTGATTGATATTGATGATCAAAAACTATATATTGTAGGCAGTAAGAAATGCTACAATGAAAGGAACAGTGAATATGACGAATCTGATGAAGCTTTTATTATTTATAATGAGGTTTCACTATTGATGTGATTTAAGTAAGATAAGAAAACCGAGTTTTTTGAAAATGGCTCGTTAAATTAAATTGAACTGTGATTTTGAAGTGTTAAATTTTCAGTCCTTGAAACAAACTGTTTAAAAAGCTTTTTAAAAAAAGCTCCTAAATTCTGATAAAAGTTTGTAATGTTCAAACACATGATTTTCGAATTCGTATGGAAGACTTACGAAATCGTTTTGGTCTTTTCTATTGAATGCAATTGAATGTAATTTTTGTCTTCAAAAAGAGCTAGAAACTAGTTATGTGTGATTTTTCTTTTAAAAAAGTTATAACCACTATAAAATGATAAATGTAAGTTAAAAATCGTATGTAGGTTCTCTTATGATTTTTCTCTATATGGTATCATTTTCAACTGGTCATATTTAAAAAAAAAAAAAATCACACAAAACCAGATTACAGCTCATTTCTAAGACGAAGAATAATTCTTAATGATGCATGTAACAGGAAAAAGCAAAACAATTTCATGCGTCTTTTAAACAAGTTGTTATAAACTTTTATGCAAAACTAATTTTCAGCAAATTATTTGCAAATCTTTTTGAATAAAAGTTTCTAGGTCTGAAAAAAAGCCATAAGTACAAACCATTTTTATACATGTTTTTATAAATTTCTTTACATACTAATTTATGTATTTGTTTTTGAAGTTTGTTTATGTTTTCATTAAATAAATTAAAATTGTTAAACAATCCTTGTCGTTTTAATACTTGTATTTCCAGAACCTTAATTTGGAGACGATACGACGATAGAAACTAAGACTACTTACAAACAATAGTTAAAACTCCTATAGGATTAAATATAATATACAAAAATGAAGGGTGCTATATGACACCAATTTGTACAATCAGAGGGTGTTATATGACACCTTTTTTGAATCGCTGTGACACTCTCCCTTTTGAGTTGATGGCAAAGCTGTGGCGAAGCAAGCTATGGCGACTGAAATGCAAACGATCATTTTTATGCAAGCATTGAACTTTTTTTTTTCAACAACTTCATACTAAAAAAAAACAGGTTTATCTTATAAAAACCAAAAAAATAAGTACACAATCCTGTTCCTTACCATACGTAGAACGTTTTAAAAAAACAAAATATTAAAATCGGTTCGGTATATTTTGCACCAAATCGTTACATAGGGTTTTCATATAAGCAATTTTATATAAATAGTATACAGGGTGGCTGATTCGAACTGTTACCAACTTCAGATAGACTTATCTGACAGATGGAACATGATAGCTGTCTAAAAATTGGCATAATGTTAGTTCATTCTATTGTCAACAAGTAACCAAAAGCATTTGCGCGTCAATTTATAGAAAATAAAAAATTTTCGAAATGGAATTCAAACGTAATAGTGTGATTGCTCTTTATTTGGCTGGAAAATCGCAACCAGCAATTGTTCGTGAGCTGAAACATTTAAAAGTGAATAAAATGTTTGTGTATCGGACCATAACACGTTACAATGGTACCGGCAGCGTTGCCAAACGACATGGTGGTGGTCGGAAAATAACTGCAACATCACCAGAAATGATTCGAAAGGTGAAGGCCAGAATTGAGCGAAATCCGAGACGCAGTGGCAGACAAATGGCTGCCGAGCTGAAAATATCGCGTGAACGAATGCAACACACATTGTCAAACAAGCTCGGACTAAAGGCCCTCAAGTTCCAAAAGGCGCATGATCTCACTCCTGCTCAAAAAAAAGTTAGGCTCGATAGAGCCAAGGAGTTGTTGCGCTTGCACGCCGCCGGAAATCTGTCACAAATTGTCTTCTCTTATGAGAAAAATTACTGTATCCAGGAATATGTAAACAAACAAAATGATCGGGCTTACTTGACAGAGAGGTCCTACGATAATTTGAATGTTCGTTTGGCCACCAGGACGCAGGCACCACCGCATGTGATGGTTTGGGCTGCAGTGACTGCTGATGGGCGCTCACCACTCGTTTTTTTGGCCGCTGGCGTCAAAATAAACTCCCAGGTGTATCGTGAATCAGTGTTGGAGGGTGCTTTACTACCGTGGGCACGCAAACATTTCGGTCGCAAGCCATGGACATTCCAACAAGACTCGGCACCGTCACACAAAGCTCGTGTGAATCAAGAATGGTTAGAAAAAAACGTTCCTAGCATCATTTCTGCTCAACAATGGCTCTCAAATTTGCTTGATGCGAATCCGCTGGATTTCTCAATCTGGGGTATGTTGGACAGGAAGGTCTTGACTAAAAAATACCAGAGCGTTGATGCGCTAAAAGTGGCCCTTCAACGAGAACGACCGTCTACGGGCCATAGTTAGGCCAAAGGTGGCCATATCAAAAATCTCAAGTAGATTCTTAAAATTTGAACATTTCCCAACAATTATAGCGTTTGATCAATAAAATCTGTGCATGGAAACTAAATATATAGTCTTTTGAATTGGTAACACTTCGAATCAGCCACCCTGTAGATGGTAAGTTGCATAACCTAAACACCATCGAGTTGAACGCAGCTTTTTTTGTATTGCAAAGGGCAATACGAGTCATTAGGGATAAATCTTGGAACATTTGTTGGTTTTCTAAACACCGTGACTGCTAACCTATCGTTTATATTGTATCTCTGTTAACCAGCACATCTAGAAAGGGTAATTTTCCATCTTTTTCAATTTCGCAAGTTAATTTCACCGTTGGCCACTTTCAAAACATCTAACGTTTCGTTTATCTTATTTACATTAATGATTGCAAATACATCATCAACATATCTGAACCAGGTCTCTGGTAACATTTGTTCCATTTCTAAATCTTGTTCAAATCAAGACATAAACAATTCTGCTAAAAAAGGAGACAACGAGTTTCCCATTGTTGTGCCTTCCTTAATCTTATAAAATCTGTTTCAAAATTGGCAGCAATTGCTATCATTCCGATTCCGAAGTGAATCGGATTTCAGAACATGCCTGTATATTTTTAGAATGGCCATACATTTTTATTTTCAAATGCAAAACAGGTTAAGAAACATTTGAGGCACAGATTTTTAAGCGCACAAAATCACCCAAGAACAGTGTTTTAAGGGTAACTTAAGATTTTGAGGGTGTATTACAATTTTTAAGTATAGGCAAAGTAAGTACTCGACTAGACCTACAATATCTATTGGGTCTCTTTAAAAGTGTGTGAAATTTTTGGGAGGGTTTTGTTGGCGTCATGTCGAAGCTACTTACTTTCGAAGTTTTTTAAAAAAATCATAACCGACTACTTAGTTGTCGAAAGATTTTAAATCAAGCATGTACTTAGAATTAACCTACTTCTTAAGTTCTTTTGCCTGGAAGAGGTAGAGGGGTACTGGCTGCAAGGGCAAAAGTAAGAGTTGCAGATCAATCATTCTTATATTTAAAATGTTTATAGCTTGATATCTTGAACGAAGTTTTGTTTTTATTCCTTTTTTTGGAATGGCCCATGGATTTTTTTTTTGTACTTTTTTGGCCACCTAAAAGTCTGTTAAATTTTCAGTTTTTCCTTTTTCTTAGATGAACCTTCCTAATGAACTTTTTTTTAAGGTGGACACATTGTTCCATTGTGTAAATTTAACCATTTTTTTATAACTAATTGATACACAAGTGATACGCTGTGATTCACATATCCCATTTTAAACCTGAACGAAAATTATTGCAAGCAAATGTGCCTATAACCATAGTAAAGATTTACATTTTTTCAACCTTAAGAGGTATATCTTAATCAGTAATATGCAATGAAGCAAACAAATTTTAGGCCGAGCGACACATATCCCTTTTTAAAAATGACGGATTCATTTATTGTTTGGAAAAAATCCGCCATTTTTGAAAAAAAAAAACTATAAAGGATGGTATCCATAAACTAAATAGCCAACACTGTATTTCAAGTATATTATTAAACACTTTGTTGATAAATACTATGCAATATTCTTGTACAAATTATTTAGAGCCAGAGTTATATTTTAATAATCTTTACTTTATTACTGCACGTTTCGTATTTTTGTTTCGAATTTTGTCTAAAACTAATTTTTCTTATTCTATTAATTCTTAACTACTCTGAGTAAACTTTAAGCATATAAAAACTGCAAGCACAGCGTCTGCTGAACATCCGCTGTGCTTTTAATTATTTAACGAGACCAAAAACACATATGATGTTGTTGTTGCTGCTGATGTTATTGCAGCTGACGTTGCATATTGCAGTGTCTTGTATCAACGCGATAACTCCTCCGCTTCTGAAGGGGAAACGTCCTCGGTTCCTTTTGTTACCGCATTAATGACTCTTTCCAACGCTCTTGCTGACTTCTGTTTTTTCTTTTGTCTGAGCTTCCGGAAAATGGAATAAACTATTGCGCCGATCAGAGTAATAATGACGAAGCTACCAATCGTTACATTTGACCTCATTAAAACATCCAAATGAAGACTGTCGATGAGTTGCCTATTTATTAGGTTATGGTGTTCAAAATATTTGTATGGCCAGTCAAATTTATTTTTACGCTTAACGGTATTTCGGCCATTCTAGTATGTAGAGAATTTCGATTTAAGTACCTAGTACCGTTAATTTGGATTTGGCCTTCAAACATCACCACGTATGTGCCCTTTCTTAAGTTTGTGGTCTGATTTTGAAATTCTACTGCTGCAGGTTGATCATTTATAATGACTAGGCCATCGTTGACCTCGGTGGTTGGAGACAAATGATTAAAAGTTGTTTTGCATTGAGCCATAGAACCAGATGCCAGTTGCTGAGCGCAGCTTGACTTTGACGACAGTGCACAAAACTTTTTTGTTACCCCAGTACAGTCGTTAACCGAGTATGATTGTTTACCGCAATAAACTACTGAGTTCTCTTTCAAATCCAAAATAGTGTTATTATGAGCCACGGGAAAAAGCAAAAGTTTCTTACAGACTAACTCAGGTTTAGGATATTTAATAAGAAAAATAATGACATCATCATTTTGTAAAACTTTACACTTATCTAGATACTAACATTATATCAGCAACTGTTACATTTGTGAGGTGCTCATTTTCAATCAAAGAATTTACTTCAAAATTATCAAGCATTAATGGATTCAAAAGACCTATTTTTGCCAGAGCGATTGAAAGAATAATATTGTCTAACTGAATAATTGTAGCTCTATTTCGAGCTAACAACATCTCAAATAAATGGCCTGTGTCAATTTTCTCAACTTTAGTCTCCTTAATAATTGTATTTACTATGTTCGTAATATTATAAATTTGCTCTTGTATCTGTGCATTTATTTGCACTTGTTGCTTGTTGGCATCTATTAACTCATCAATCTTTATGGTTGTTAGCTGAAAATCGCCGAAATCTGGCGTTCCCGCTATAACTTTAAGTGCAGTTCCTAGCAAATTAATGCTACGAATTTGCCTATGTTGAACGCTTAGTGTTTGAATAAGATGTTTTATTTGATTAAAATCTGCTTCCAATAGTTTAGTCATTTCAGACTTTGGAAAAATATGTAGAAATTTATGTGATTCTTCAGTCAGCATAGAATATTCCGTTAAATTAATTAAATGCTTGAAGTAACCGTATGATTCCCAGAACAAACTGATTACTGACGTGGGTACGTATTCCTAAGGTTGTCCTTTTGGACCACCCTCCCTTTAATAAGAACTGTTGTTCCCTGATCTTTTTCTATTGTTTGTTCTGAGTATAAAGGCGGTAGCTTATTGCATAACTTTCTATTCGCCTTTACTAAAACTTTTTCACCTACGTTATAGGACTTGGGCGTTCTTTCTTTATTGTGACACTGCAGCATGTTCTGCTGAGCTATTCTTAATTGTTCTGTTATTTCGTTATTTTGACCTGTTGGCAAAGAATGAAAAATACTGATAGGAGATTTTTTTGTACTTGTGTGAATTGTTTTATTGTATTCAATCGTAGCCAAAAGAATGAGTTCAGTAGTATCATCAATTTCTCTTTCAATTTTCAAACATCGAGCTATTTCCCCCAAAGTACTGTGGAATCTCTCCACTTGCCCGTTTGATGTACTATGAAGTGGTGGCGAATTTGCAATTTCTATATTAAAAATATTAGAAAGCATGGATGTTATTGTATTCGAATTAAATGATCGTTCATTATCACAATAGATAATATTCGTTTTTGAAAACAAATTTATAATTTGCACGATTGTTCGCGACTCGATTGGCTGTACGGCAGCAAATTTCGAAAATTTATCAATACATGGCAGATAATGCTTGGAATCAGTTGAATAAATATCAATATGAAGGATTTCCCCTAAGTAAGTAGGAATTGGTGTTTCAGCAATTGGGTGTTTTGTTGGGTGTCTATTATATTTACCTATCGAGCATGTCCTACAATTTAGTACTACCTCTTTTGCTAGCTTGTTCATTTTTGGAAAAAAATAGTCTTGCAGTATTTGTTTGACATTTTCTTGTGAGGCCCTATGTGCCCTATTATGCTCTGTCACGATTATCTCCTTCTGTTCACTGGGTTCAAAAATATCAATTACAAGTTTTTTTGCATACAAAAATTTTGTTGTTGGGTAAGTTTCTACCAGCTTGTGTTGAATACGTGCAAGAATCGGCAATTCGCAATATATCGCGTTCACCACATCTATGTTTACTGCATCTTGCAGTACATCAAATAAATTATTTGTATTAACGATCTGAAGGATATGTCTAGTTTTTTTTCCAAATAATATAAAAGTGCTTTTTAAAGGGCTTTCGCCTTCTTCTATTATTATTTGATTCCTGTAACAATTGACGGGTTTATCAGTAGTTTCTATAGTATAAGTCAGTGATTCCTCACTGTGAATGGTTGCGCAATCGGAGTTTGGACTTTCTTCGATAGCATTAATGTGTTTATTTTATTTTATTTTATTTAAGAAATATTAGCATGTGAGAAAACAATGTTCTTTTAAATGCAACTATCAAACTTAATTAAAAAAAGGTCAAACGAGCTACTTAAAATATTTAAAGCTAAAAAATATAAGTAATAATATAGGAAGAAAAGAAAAATGAGAAGGGGAAAAAATTAGGAGAGATGATGAAAGATTAATTGCTTAAATTTTTTACAATTGGACACACTTTTTAATTCACGGGGTAAATTGTTCCATAAACGTATAGTGCTAACAAAAAATGATCGGGAAGACGTTAAACAGTTATAAGAGGGGATATTAAAATTTAAGTTCCTAGTTAATTGACTGAATTGCAACTTTTCATCTAAATAAAATGGCGTTCTTGTTTGTACCAATTTATGTAAGAATATAAGGTTTCTTGCTACGAGATAATCAGATATATTACAGTTAAGGATGAGTCTGCTATATTCGGATATGTGATCATACCTTTTTAGGCCAAACACATACCGGGTTACATAGTTAAATGCAACATGCAGCTTATGAAAGGATCGAGAATCTAGTTTTGAAAAAACTACCTCAGAGTATGATACTATAGGAACTATCAGTTGCAATGCAAGGCGCTTTTTAGTTTCAACAGGAACAATGGGAGCAGTTAATCTAAGGTTACGCAACGTATAGTAAATTCTACTCACGACCAAGTTTATATGGTCTTCACATGTCATATGACTATTTATAAGAAAACCTAAATTACGAGCCTTGCTAACAACTTTTAATTTTTTACCATTAAGGTAGATGTCTGGTAAAGCCTCAATAGGATATCTATTTCTCAATATCGGTAGTACCATAGACTTTGTTGGATTTAAACTTAACTTATTTTTAGCAGTCCAATCAGATAATTTTTCTAGGTCTTCATTAATCCTGCAACATAAGTCTTCAATTAAGCCAATGGGACGACTAAGATACAATTGTACATCATCCGCATACGCATGCATAGATACGTTCTTGCACATCGTAAAAATGTCATTTAAAAACAAAGTAAATAACAGGGGACCAAGGACAGAGCCTTGGGGAACTCCACTGCTCAAGCCTTTATAGTTTGAATGCAAATTTTCAATTTTTACTCTTTGAGTTCTGTCATCAAGGTAGCTTTTGATAAACGCAACTGCAGTCTCTGAGAAACCAAAGAACAATTTTAGTTTTCTACACAGCAAGATATGATCTACACTATCAAATGCTTTCGAGAAATCTAGTAGACATAACAAAGTTAAATGATCTTTATCAAAAGCTAATCTTATATCATCAGTTACCTTTAAAATTGCACTCGAGCAACTATGTCCTGGGCGAAAACCAGACTGAAACGGAGAAATGAGGTTATGCCTGTTTACATAGTTTGAGATTTGGTCGGCCATCAAAGACTCACATACTTTAGAAAGGGATGAGAGAATACTAATCGGTCTAAAATCTCCAGGTACACTAGCATTTGAAGACTTCGCTACTGGCGTAATTGTAGCCACTTTCCACAATTTAGGAAAGCAAGAACTGGTGATACAATGATTTAATATATGAGTCAGAGGGCTCAAAACAAAGGGCAACACCAATTTTATAAATTTAAGTGATACACCATCTTCGCCAATGGCATTAGATTTAATTTTGTAAATGGTTCGAGAAACATCGTATTCACTCACTGCAACAAATTCAAAGTTATTAAACAGAAAATTAGGTGCCACTAGCTCTGTTAGACTTGAGGTGGTATGGACCTGATTTGTAGTAAAATGATCATTTAGCGTGTTTGGATCAAGTTTGCAGGTGGCAGTATTTTTGCTTCCGATACCTATTTCTTTTAGATTTCGCCAGAGTTGTTTTGTTGGTAAAGCTGAATTTAGTTTAGATCCATAAAAATTTTTCTTGGATGTTCTCATTTGAGATGTTGCAATGTTTCGTGCAACTCTGTATTCTTCCCAGTTTCTATCAGAAGGATTTCTTTTCCATTTTGTGTACTTATTATTCCGTTTTTTGATTGCCAAGATAACTGGTCTAGTAAACCACGGGCATGATGTGTTCTTTACTCTGACTGTACGTAGGCTAACGTGGGAATTATAGATTCTATTTATTTCATTAAGGAAAAAATTCAACTTTTCATCGACTGTAGTCAAGTACCAGCAATTAGTCCACTGCACTTGTTCCATGTCACTGCATAAGCCATCAAGGTTAATCGACTTGTAGTCACGATACGAAAAGTATTGAGAATAAGTAATATGCGATAAATTTATATCAAGCGCACAAAATAGAAGATCATGATCTGATATAAAGGACAACTGATCAAACAAGAGCACGCTGGAGGTATCAGAAACAGCAAAGAAATCAAGTAAGCTCGGACAGACATTGTTTCCAAATCGGGTAGGCAATTCAGAGTTTACAATGGAAAGACCAGCTTCAGATAGGCTATCATGAAGTTGCTTGGTAAGAGCATCATTTAAGAGCAAATTTATGTTAAAATCTCCACGTCAGCAACAAAATTTTCTTTTCTTTTCAATGAAAGCTTTCCATCGTTTAATTTTTGCATTAGTATTTTTCTCTGAGACCGCAAAAGTCAGTGGCTGGTGGTCGGTAAATATATTTAGATTCCTTACACCATACAAGTAATTCCTCAAACATTTCAAGGCCCACACAATGGCCAATAATTCTTTTTCATTAGCTGCAAAATGCAACTCTCCATCTTTCAAAGTTCTAGATATGTAAGTTATGGGTTTCCCCTCTTGTGATAAGACCGCACCTAAGCCACTAATACAAGCATCTGTCGTTAAATCAAATGCTTTATTAAAATCTGGGTATGCCAGCATGACATCTTCAGAGGTCAAGATTTCTTTTGGCCTGTCGAAAGCCTGTATTTGCTTCAGATTTAGTTGAATTGGCATTATTTTTGATTGAGTTGCTTTAACCTTACCATTTTCTCCCTTGAGAATGTCTGTTAACGGCCTCGCTATATTGGCGAAGTCTTTAATAAAACATCTGTAATAGCTTGCTAGGCCAAGAAATGATCTGACCGCATACAGTGTGCAGGGTTGATTATAAGTTCTAAATACTCGACTTTAGTCTTGAAAAATTTCGATTTTTCGATTGAAACTCTCATGTTTGCTTCATATAGGGCTTTTAATACCCACTGCGTATCCCAAACGTGTTGTTCCTTTGTTTTTGAAAAAATGATGACGTCGTCCACATAAACATAACAACTAATGCCAATTTTTTCCCTGAGAACGTCATCAATGGCTCTTTGAAAAATGCTAGGTGCATTTTTGAGCCCAAAAGGTAATCTACAGAACTCGTATTTACCGTTGTTTACGGAAAATGCGGTATTTTCCCTGTCACTTTCCTTTAATTCAATCTGATGAAACCCTGATTTGAGACCAAGGGTTGTAAAATATTGCGCCTCACCCATATTTGACAAAATCACCATAACGTTAGGAATAGGATATTTGTTATCAATAGTTTTGGCAGTGAGTTTTCGGAAATCCACGACCAAGAGTTTGTTTTTATTTCCGCTTTCGTCCGTTCTTTTTTTGTCAACAACCCATAAAGGATTGTTATAAGGGGACCTAGATGGCGTGATAATACCATCAGCTAATAAATGCTTTATTTCTTCATTTACAAAACTGGACACACCCATGGGATAAGGGTATAGTTTCGAATAGACTGGGTCTTGGTCCGTTGTTCGAATTGTAGCTACGACATTTGTGTTAAATGGAAGCTTTTTTTTCGGGTCTGCAAAAGCTTTAGCGTGAAATTTAATCATTTTCATAAATTGTTCCCTAACTGCTGCGGGAATTTCTGCTTTCTGAATCTTTAGAAAATTTACATTTTCACATTCTGTGAAAAGAATTTTTTCTACCCCAGAATCATACCTAATTAGTTTCTGACTCAGATCTATGTTAGCATGTACCTTTGTTGAAAGTTCAAGCCCAATAATACCGTCAAAAGTTGCCAGGTTCGGCAGAATAAAAAAATCTGTTTCTATTTTGGTCAAAACCGTGAATTGATTTCACTATAAAAGGGGAAGACACCGGTCTGATGTCTTTTAGTTCTTTTAGTTTTTTTATATAATTTTTAGCGGCACGGGTGCCACTAACAGTTTTATAGCTCTCCCCGGATTGCCTATTTTCCGACTGATCCATGAGAGGGCTGACTTTTCTCTAAAAAATGGACTTGATCTTCCTCCTCAATATCCAAGATTTCATTCTGCGCCACATCACTATAATTTTCGACCCTGTCATGAGTGACATGATTGACTCTTTGAAATTTAGCGCTTGTGTTTACAGGTTGAACCTGTCTAAAATTTTGGGAAGTACTAGGCTTATTCTGTGGTTGATTACCCTTAAAATTTGTTGTTTGCCTATAACGGGATGTGGAAGGATCCACATCCATTGGTTCAGTTCCATTTTCTTTAGGAAGGTTACTATTTTTTCCTGGCTCCCTATTTCTGTAATAATGCGGATTCTTTTGATAGTTGGATTTATTTTCGGAATTATTTTTTTGTCTTGCAACTACTTCGTTGTTAACTGCAAAACTTGTCGCGAATACATATCGTGCATGGTTTGCTTCGACCTCCTGCGCCAAAGCCAGTGCTGAAGGAAGATCAGCTTGTCGAGAAAAAAACAATATATCGCAAAGGGGCTTTTTTAGTCCTGAGACAAACACACGAAGGGCATCAGCCCTGTATTTTTCATTGATTTTATTTATCAGATTAGAATCATAGGTCATGGCAGTTTTGTTTGTTAACAAAACCAGTTTCTTTTCAACCTCATCGAAAAATTGCAGAACAGACAGATTTCCCTGTCGTAACGTCGACATTTCCTGCTCAACAATATAAATGGGTCTCTTATCACAATACGTAAAGTCAAGGCGCGAAATAAAGGCCTTAAAGTTTAAGACAGTATTATAGGACGCTAGCACTGCATCAGCAGACCCTCTTACGTAAGTTCTAATGATAGCTTATGCTTGGTAGTGTTTTGAGCTACCATCGAAATTTTCAAATATTTTATAAGCGACATGTGCCGCTTGACGGCGAAGGGATGTTAGCACCCCATTTATGCAATTTCGGGAAACCACTTATGCTATTCAAAAGGTCATAAAATGGTCAAAAAAGGTCAGTTGGTTTGGCTAATTGGTCAGCGATGGGGAATTTTTAAAAAAATTTTTTAAAAATTTTCAAGGTCAAGGATATGTTAGCACCCCATTTATGGAATTTCGAGAAACCAATTATGTCATTCGAAAGGTCATAAAATGGTCAAAAAAGGTCAGTTGGTTTGGCTAATTGGTCAGCGATAGGTTATTTTTAAAAAATTTTTTAAAAAATTTTCAAGGTCATTGGAGATGTTAGCACCCCATTTATGGAATTTCAAGAAACCAATTATGTCATTCGAAAGGTCAACAATTGTCAAAAAAGGTCAGTTGGTTTCACTAATTGGTCAGCGATAGGGAATTTTTCAAAAAATTTTCAAATATATTTTTTCAAGAAACCTAAAATTTAGAAAAAAAACCGTTTTTTCAAAATAACTTCAAAACGGTTCATCCTAGAAAAAAATTTGGAACGTTCAATTCCCTATAAGGGTCTCTTCAAACTGTTTCTTCGTCAGACTTACCCTTCATGAAATGCGCACTTCCATTTTCAATTTAGAATGATTTTCAAGACGCAGTGTCTCATGAGCGGTAAGTCGGACGAAAAAGCTGTTCGAAAACACTCATATAGGGAATTGAACGTTCTACAAAATGCGAGAAAATTTTTTTTTCTAGAACAAACCGTTTTGGAGATATTTTGGAAAAACGGTTTTTTTCTAAGTTTCTGGTTTGTTAAAAAAATATCTCCTTAACAATAAAAGCAATATTTAGTATGTAGTGCAAGTAAATAAGTATTTTCACTTTAATCGTATGACTCATCGTTCATGATTCCTTGGGATATATCTGCGATGAATGTCGACTCAGCCAAAACAACTTGTTGTATTGATATGATTTTGGCACTGTTGGAAAGGTGTTGTTGCGTAGTATCAACTTTTAGGCAACTTTTTTGCAAAAAATTATCTGGTTCAAAAGTTATGACCTTTTAAATGGAAACATATAAAATACAAGATACAAAATGTATCAAAAATTTCATCTTTTTAAAAACAAAAAAATTATTTTTAAATTTTTTTATAGTGCATAAAAAGAACTATCCAGCGAGGGTTTATTCATCCACATACGGCTAGTCAATTCAAAGTTATGTCCATTTGAATGAAGACAAATAAAAACTTTATACAAATTATATAAGAAATTAAATCTTCCTAGAAAAAAATAACTGTTACTTTTGAATTTTTTTATAGCTTATCAAAAGGCCCAACGCAGGTCTGTTTTTCAAGATACGGCTAGTCATTTCAAAGTTATGACATTTTAAATGAAAGCAGAGGTGAACTGTTGGGTGAAAAAATATTTAAGGCAAACTTCAACAAAAAAATTTTATTTTTTTTTTTTTCAATGAGTTCTTCTTTCGATTACCATTAATTAGTATTAAAAAAACTGCCAAAGCATTATGAGCTATAAAAAAAAATTCAAGTTTTTTTTTTTTTTTTTCTAGGAGTTAATTCCTAATATACTTTGTATAAAATTTTTATCTGTCTTTATTCAAAAGGACATAACTTTAAAATGACTAGCCGTATCTGGATAAAAAATCTTAAAAGTAAATTTTTTTTTTTTAAAAAAATATGAAATTTTTGAAAGATTTCGTATAAGTTTTTACATGTTTTCATTCAAAAGATCATAACTTTTGAACCAGATGACCTTTTCCAAAAATTAGCCAAGGCATTGATACTACGTTATTACATCGTTTGAACGGTGCTAAAATCATAGCAATACAACAAGTTGTTCTGAAGTTATACATTTTCAAAGACAATCTCGCAACAGCGAAAAAAACCTAAAACTTCAAACGATTTTTGGCTGAGTCAAAATTCACTTTAGATATAAGGTCCCAAGGAGTTTTTAATATAAATTTTAACGTAGAATCCGAAACTGAATGAAAGTAAGTGGAAAAAAAAAATGTGATCTTCTCTAATGTATGTATGCGATATCTCATTAAGGGTAAGTCTGACGAAAAAACAGTTTGAAAAGACCCTTATAGGGAATTGAACGTTCTAAATTTTTTTCTAGGATGAACCGTTTTGAAGTTATTTTGAAAAAACGGTTTTTTTCTAAATTTTAGGTTTCTTGAAAAAATATCTTTGAAAATTTTTTGAAAAATTCCCTATCGCTGACCAATTAGCGAAACCAACTGACCTTTTTTGACAATTTGTTGACCTTTCGAATGACATAATTGGTTTCTTGAAATTCCATAAATCGGGTGCTAACATCTCCAATGACCTTGAAAATTTTTTAAAAAATTTTTTAAAAATAACCTATCGCTGACCAATTAGCCAAACTAACTGACCTTTTTTGACCATTTTATGACCTTTCGAATGACATAATTGGTTTCTCGAAATTCCATAAATGGGGTGCTAACATATCCTTGACCTTGAAAATTTTTAAAAATTTTTTTTAAAAATTCCCCATCGCTGACCAATTAGCCAAACCAACTGACCTTTTTTGACCATTTTATGACCTTTTGAATAGCATAAGTGGTTTCCCGAAATTCCATAAATGGGGTGCCAACATCCCGTCGCCCCGCTTGACGCCACGACACAATTGTTTAGTTGCCCATCAAATTCAGGCAAAGCTTTAACGATATCTAATGATTCTTCACATTTCTGAGCATTTGGATTGATTTTAGCATCAACATAAGTTTCTACGGGATCACCACTAGTCGTGAATTCTGTTAAACGACGTGTCAAATTTTCAACTTTTGTATCGAAGTATTTCTTTTGTAACATCAATGCAGCAGTCACTGCAGATTGAAACACATTACCTAATTGTTCCGCGTCCATTTTTGCTGTACTAATCTTTTTTGTTATTGTTAATTTCTCAAAAAAATTTTCTAAGTCCTGAACACTCATAAAAACTTTTTCACTCTCAATCTATTTTATTACTTAGTGCTACTGGTTCACCAATAAAAACGTACAAAATAAAAACTCAAATCAAATTCTTTGATCACTTAGGCAAAAATAGTCCAATTTCTTTTCTACCGAACTTTAAATTTCACAATAAGCACTTCACTTACATGTCTTTCCTTTCTCCCTTTGCTTCCAGAATGTTGATTGCTGGTTTGATTGCTGGTTGAATTATCTGCTACCGCTACAGCTGCCTTTATTGCCACCAGAATGTTTAGTTAGTCCAGTTTCACGTTGGGCGCCAATTATTTAGTGCCAGAGTTACATATATTTTAAAAATCTTAACTTTATTAGTGCACGTCTATGCTGTTTCGTACTTTGTCTAAAACTAATTTTTCTTATTCTATTAATTCTTACTCTAAGTAAACTTTAAGCAGATAAAAACTGCGTCTGCTGAACATCCGCTGTGTTTTTATTTATTTAACGAGACCAAAAACACATATGATGTTGTTGTTGCTGCTGATGTTATTGCAGCTGACGTTGCATATTGCAGTGTCTTGTATCAACGCGATAACTTACATACAAGTTTTTATTTAAATAAATTGTTTTATTCTTCCATAACTCCTAGGAGAGTACAAGAATAAATAACTTATAAGGGGTGTGCCATGCTCTCTCCGAGTTCACCTAGATTTTGCGTAGAGCTTGCATTTATTGTTCTGAGTGTTTGAGTAAAATTCGATTAGGTTTCTTAAAAAAATCTTTCAAAATTTTTCTTTAGAATTGGTTATTAGAGAGATATGTTTTTGCAGAAAAAAAAAGTTTTTCGTCAATTTAATCTCAATTAAATAAAATTAGTTCTAAGTTATATATTCCAGTTAAGGTCCAACGTATTAGACTTGCCAAAACCCTAATAATTTCATAGTAAGGTTGGTTCGGTGACATTATAAAATTCATTATAAAATCCGCTTTGTTCTTTTCACCAGCATATTTTGATTACTTAATATACAGTGTATATAAATAAGATGCAGAAGAAATTAAAAAAAGCATTTGCATCAATTTAAGCTTTTCCTGCTTAAATTGTCACTTTGGCTACAAAATTTTATATTAAGACTTACCATTGAATTTTTGGAAAACTTTTAACGTATTTTATTTAAAAAGTATTAATATCATTATTCATTTTCCTTTAATTTTACTTTGCAAAAAGTATTTATTAAACAAATATAATTTCGTAAAATTTATCATTGACATTTTTCGCTGCATTAGAGCCAAAGCTTTCTTAACTCTTTTTCGCATTACCTTCTTTTTTTCAGTTTATCACAAGTAACAAAGTACTTGCACGGTGTGCCTTAACCCGTTCTAAATCGGACGTCGTAGCACATCAAATTTTTTTCCAGATTCTGTTTACTTATCGTTCAAATGATGTATAAAAAAATTTTAACTCGTAACTCCTCGACTAAATTTTGAGATAATCGTGTAGCATCTTCAATATACTTTGTTATATACATACTTTGTTTTTATTTAGACTCAAATTATGTATTCAAAATAATTTATGTTTATTTGAGTTTTCAAAAATATTTTTATATTCATTCGAATTTGAATTTTATACAGTATGTCAAGAATTGCTTTTCATATTGAAAATAAATTCATATTTTCAACTTATTAAGCAAAAAAACCCACTTCTTACATTTTCGCCAAACTTTTTTTCATGAATAATAGTCGCTTACCATATTTAGAAAAGATTCGTGAAAAAAAAATTTGCAAATTCAATGCAAAATAAAGAAAAAATCAACAAAAACAAGTAATAATCGATTTTTGAAGTGTCAAGAATTGCTTTTCACAAATAAAAATATATGTTTTTATATTAAATTTTTAGTATCTTCCTTGTTTACAGCCATCTTTGAATGACCACCATAAGCATCTACCACACATTGTAGACGTTTTTACATAGAAGGAACCAACTTTTTCTGGTTGTAATTACTCGGTCTTTTCCAATATTGTATTTTCAAATGTAGTTCGGTATTTGGTTGTCTTTTAGCGACCTTTTTCTTTAAATGGACCCAAAAATTTTCGATAGGATTATAGTCGGGAATTTGGACTAATGCATCCATCACTTTGCCACAGTTAAACTGAAGCCACATTCGCACCATAGTCACTTATTCTTTCGATCGTTACGCTGATAGAATTTGAAATGGGGTTTTCAGTCCCTGATAAACCCGAATTGTCAAGTTTTTTAATGCAAAATGGTTACACATTCTTTCAACGTCATGGTTGTGTCTATAAAATATAAGTCCCTACTCCTCTGCCCCCTCCAAGTCATAATACTAAATTGTTCAATTTTAACAGTCGGAATAATGTTGCGATGTTTTGCCTTTCTCCACACTCTAGCAGGTCCATCGTTTGAGACCACATCATTTTTGTTTTATCGGAGTGTATGACATCGTATTAAAATGATGGACTGGCTATAGTGTGGCGAATGGCGTTATAATCGTTAGAAAACTGCAACATTATTCCGACTGTTAAATTTGAAAAATTTAGTATTATGGTTTGTAGCTGGCAGAGGAGTAGGAACTTATCTTTTATAGACACAGCGATGACGTAAAAAGAATATGTAAACATTTTGCATTAAAAAACTTGACAATTCGGGTTTATCAGGGACTGAAAACCCCATTTCAAATTCTATCGGGTAATTCCATGTAAATGTGGACAAGATATCAGAAAAACTTACCACTACTTTTCAACTTTCAACTATATCCAAATTAATGTTTAATTCAAGCATCATTGCTATCAAGCGCCAAATTTAAGATTTGACATTACAGTTCATTAAAATCGAATGTTTTAAATATTATGTATTGCATGTATATCCAAATTAAATAAAACTTATTTTTAAATCTTTAAGTATCTGTGTTTCGTGTTTTGATTTGGTAAGCAAATTTCATTTATTTAAAATTACACAGTCTCTTGTATTCAATGATGCATTGTTACAATAATTTTGAGAAAGTGAAGTGTTCAAAAATGAAGGAATAGAGTGCCCTTATTTTTCAAAACGCGAGTTACCAAATTTTACGTTTTTTTCTGGTATAGCAGGTATTTGCCGTTTAAATCAAATGAATGCTTGCATATTCTTTTTGTGTATCAATTTGTACTAATAACGGTAAAAACATCTTCAATTTGATTTAAGTAGTCTAGATTAATTGAGATTTATTTTAGTAACGCGAGTTACCGGTGACTCTCATCGTCATAATTCCACTCAAATTTCTCACAATTTTTATGAGTTTTCTATAGGCCTATTCTTTTTTTAAGGTTTGGGTCAAAATGCCGCTTTGATGAAGGTGGACTTCGCATTGCTCAAGATGAAGTTCAGAGTTTTCACTGGGTACAGTAAGTCTCTTTACTGTTTCGCTTTGGTTGTTTGGGAAACAACATCCCATCGTCATTGTCTGATGATCGCCATCAGGATAAAGAACAACTGTAATATATATAGATAGAGTCCTGAAGGAACTGCCAGATGGTATTAAATAAGTTCACATTTGGTCTGTTGGACCGTGCTCGCAATTTAAAAATAAATTTATAGCCAAGAGTATTACAATTCTGGAGCAGAGACACAAAGTACATTTAATTTAGAACTATTTCGCAACTTCTCATGGAAAGGGGGCTGTTGACGGCATAGGTGGTTCTCTAAAAAGAACTGTTCGAAACAAAGTTTTGAAGAGAGAAGTAGTCGTCTTCAACGCTAAGCAGTTTGGCAATGCAGCGTAAGATTCTGTTGTTACTGTCATTAACTTTTCACTAACACAAATTGATGAAACTGCAAAAGAAATTAAACTAGACTCAATATTTTCTAAAGCTCCTGAAATCGTCGAAATAACAAAAAATCATATGCTTAATTTACTGGAAAAAATGATAAGCTGCAAATGACCCAAACATCAATCGAAGCAAAAGTGGGCATCAAATTAAAACGAACCGATTACGACTAAGTAAATCAGTTTGGTAGTGAAAGTAACGATGACATGACATTATCTGCACTCAATTAATTACAATCGAGTTATATAAGACTTATGTATTCAATAAAACTTAAATTTTGTTTAATTTCAATTTTAGTCCTTAAAAGCCTAAAGTAAATTTTGATTTATTTTTAATTTTTGTACATTAGAGTTAGAAGACGCTCCTTATTTTAATATAAAAATCGAAAGTAACGCGAGTTACCAATTTTTTGTAACGCGAGTTACCATACAATTTTTGCATTATTTTAAAAAATACGAAATAAAATTGTTATTTCAAGTAAAGAAAAACTAATTTAGATCCTTCTAGTTCTATCAATGTCTAATTTAAAGAAATCTACCCACAAATTTCGCAGAAACTTGCGAAAGAAATTTACGCTCTAAACATGTTGTCCAAAAATGGTAACGCGAGTTACCAGCACAATTTACTATTTTACTGGATAAATATTACGTTATTACTGAAAATTTAAACTAGTCTGTAACATGAACAATATCTTATGTTCATAAAGAAACCATTTTTATAAGTTAATCCAAAGGATGAGCTTCAAAAGTTGCATTAAACTCTAAAAAAAATTTCTGTTTGTAACGCGAGTTACCATGGAATTACCCTATCAGCGTAACGATCGAAAGAATAAGTGACTATGGTGCGAATGTGGCTTCAGTTTAACTGTGGCAAAGTGATGGATGCATTCGTCCAAAGTCCCGACTATAATCCTATCGAAAATTTTTGGGTCCATTTAAAGAAAAAGGTCGCTAAAAGACAACCAAATACCGAACTACATTTGAAAATACAATATTGGAAAAGACCGAGTAATTACAACCAGAAAAAGTTGGTTCCTTCTATGTAAAAACGTCTACAATGTGTGGTAGATGCTTATGGTGGTCATTCAAAGATGGCTGTAAACAAGGAAGATACTAAAAATTTAATATAAAAACATATATTTTTATTTGTGAAAAGCAATTCTTGACACTTCAAAAATCGATTATTACTTGTTTTTGTTGATTTTTTCTTTATTTTGCATTGAATTTGCAAATTTTTTTTTCACGAATCTTTTCTAAATATGGTAAGCGACTATTATTCATGAAAAAAAGTTTGGCGAAAATGTAAGAAGTGGGTTTTTTTGCTTAATAAGTTGAAAATATGAATTTATTTTCAATATGAAAAGCAATTCTTGACATACTGTATATGAATGTTTACTTCATATTCATGTTCAATTTTAAATAAAGATATAAATTAATTTTATAAAATTAATAACTACAATCGCTTTTCCAATTGGGGCATTTTCCCATACAAAAAGAAAAAAAAAATTTTTTAACTACATTAAACAAAAATTAAAATAATTGCAATCGATGTGTCTTGCGATGTTAAACGCTAATCCAACCTCGGAATTGCTCTATCGTGTACAGTTTATGAGATATTGTAACCTAAAGACCAAAAAAAGTCGTTTTTTGCCATTTTTTGAAGCTATATAACTATGTAACATATCATTTATTCGTTAAATGTGGCTTAGACATTTAAAAGTCCCAATCTTTTCCTTCAAAACCTAATTTAAATTATATTTATATCTTTATGCTTCTTAGAGATATCGTAGACCGAAATATTGTCAAAACGGGTTTTTTGCACTTTTGTGTCTTTTTAGGTTAGGATATCTTTGAGGAACAAAAGATATCAACATAAGTTAAATTAGGTTTTAAATGCAAAGATTAGGACTTTAAAATTGCTTTGATTTAACGAAATTAAAATTTCTTTCACATTTCAAACATGTTCAACGAACCGACTACTTCTAAATTCAGCCGTTTGACACCACCCCGAGTGTTGTTGTTACGTGCATGGCATACGGCTGAATTTTGAAATGGTCGGTTCGTTGAACATGTTTAAAATGTGAATGAAATTTTAATTTCGTTAAATCTGGTAAACAACTTGAAAGTCCTAATCTTTGCATTTAAAACCTAATTTAAATTATGTTGATATCTTTTTTTTCCTCAAAGATATCCTAATCTAAAAAGACACAAAACTGCAAAAAACCCGTTTTGACACTATTTCGGTCTACGATATCTCTTAGAAGCATGAAGATATAAATATAATTTAAATTAGGTTTTAAAGAAAAAGATTGAGGCTTTCAAGTATTTAAGCCACATTTGACGAATAAATGATGTGTTACATAGTTATATAGCTTCAAAAAATGGCAAAAAACGCGTTTAGCATCGCAAAACACATCAAAACACATTTTAATTTTTGTTTAATGTAGTTACAACATTTTTTTTTCTTTTTGTATGGGAAAATGCCCAAATTGGAAAAGCGATTATCTCAAAATTTAGTCGAGGAGTCACGAGTGAAAATTTTTTTATACATCATTTGAACGATGAGTAAACAGAATCTGGAAAAAAATTTGATGTGCTACGACGTCCGATTTAGAACGGGTTAAGGCACACTGTGGTGCCGTAATTAAATCATAACATTGCTATGCACCAAAGACAAATTTTTAAACTGGAATGAATTCTTTTGTACATAAAATCCAAGATTAATGTAGTAACGAATATTTGTTGCGGCTACAAATGCTCCTAAGCATGTTGCTTTTCCGTTTTGTATACGCAGTGAGCAACACCTGTTGCCATCACAACATAAAGAAATTTTTGAATCAACATGACGCACAATGGGAGATTGTGGCCATAAATAGGTAAAATTTAAAAGTGCTATGGATTTAAAAAATTTTTACGCCAATCGTCAGATAATACTTAGGGACGGAAAAAAACTATAGAAGTTTAAAATTTTGTTTTGGTTTAGCAACACAGTGAGCCCAAAGTTGGACTTTAAACAGAAAAAATGCTCTTCAGAACTTTTAAAATTAGAAACTGCTGGATAAACGCTCTAGTTAATTTGTTTTAAGCCCGATCCACTAATGAAGCATATCGTTAGAAAGTATATTGTTCCTACTTTGTTAAAAATATATTTTTTTTTTCTGCCGACTTTATTTGAATTATACACACTGCTCCTGAAGCATCATTAAGTTCAACTAAAATGGCAACGTATACTGAATGTCTCCGAGTGTTTGTAATGTTGTTCTGATGAAATATCACTTTGAATCAAAATCGTAGCTGATTCCTTTTTGAAAATATCTCAATTTTTCCAATTGGGGCATTTTCACATACAAAATGAAAAAAAAAAAAATTTTTTAACTGCATTAAAGAAAAATTAAAATAATCACAATCGCTGTGTTTTGTAATGCTAAACGCGAATCCAAACTCAGAATTGCTCTATCGTGTAGAGTTTATCAGATATTGTAATCTAAAAACCAAAAAAAATCGTTTTTGCCATTTTTTGAAGCTATATGGGTGATTCCTAGATAACTGTGCTTTTTCGAGTTGTAAAATTGGCAGATAATTTTTTTGGATTTTTGCAAGTTTCTTCATGCTATCTTGTGTAAGCACTCTCTTAAAACTCACCTTTTAAGTAGATCAACTACAAGTGTGAATTTACGGCTTTGAGGTCGAAATTAAGAAATTTTGCCACCACGTTTGTGACCAAATTGCCACGTTTGTGACATTTTAGCCACAGTATGGAAAAATGATAGTTTTGAAGCGTTTTGATGAGAGATATATTGCATATAATGGCAAATTTACACTTCAAGACTAATTTTGCAACAGTGTCATGTCTCCGGTGGTCCATTTTTTGTATCCCCTACCGCCCTACATATCAACTATGGTTTTCTTTCATCTGTTTTTATAGTCGTTTATGGTGGACTAGGATCTCCTAATTACGAATCTGATCTTGATTTTTTTCTATTACATCAGTATCCTTAGTTATCCTTGCTCAAAAGTGAAAAAATCACAGTTTTGACATCTACTTAACAAAAACAGCAACAAGTAAAATTAATTTTTATCAATGGATTCAGACAGCCAAATTTATTAATAACAAGACATAATTTACCGTTTTTCAATTGGATTCCTAGTTTCCGAGTTATAAGCCTTTAAAAAAAGGATATCTCTCAATAACACACAAAGGATTTTCTGGACCGAAAAATTAACAAAAATGGTAAGTTTTATTATTTGTATCAAAAATATATTTTATCACGAAAATTTTAAGCTCTTGCAGACTAAAATCGGATGAAAAAATAAGGCTCTATTGTAGATTTAGTGAATGCACAGATGAAATTTTGATTCTGATAATTTGCAAAGCAATAGTTTAGTAGGATCATTCACTAAATCTAGCATAGAACTGTCATTTTTCATGCGATTATGGTCTGCAAGGTCTCGAAATTTTTCTAATTAAATATGTTATTGATAAAAATGATAAAACTTGATTTTTTGTAACTTTTCGGTCTCGAAAAATACTTTGTGTGTTATCGAAAGATGTCCTTAATTTAAACGCGTATAACTCGGAAGCTGGGAATCCAATTGAAAAACGGTAAATTATGTCTTGTTGACAATAAATTTGGCTGTCTGAATCCATTGACAAAAATTAATTTTACTTGTTGTTGTTTTTGTTCTATAGCTTTAAGTAGATGTCAAAATAGTGATTTTTTCACTTTTGAGCAAGGATAACTCAGGATTCTGATGGTGTGGAAAAATTTTTGTATTAAAAACATAATTAATAGCCTTCAGCTAAACATCTGTATACTCAATTTTATATGAAAATATGTTATTTTGCAAACTGATAAAAAGTGCCACGTTTGTGACATTTTTGATGCGCCACGTTTGTGACATTTTTGTAGTTTATCGCTCATTGTAAAGCACGCGTTTGAGTTCAAGATTTTTCCGAAAGAATTTGGGGTCATGTCTGCAAATCCTACAAAAAAATTGTTTCACGCATAAAATAGAATGTACTACCTGGGAGTGCCGAGTGCCACGTTTGTGACCATAATTTTAAAAAAAAACTGTTTTTGTTTATAAACTGCCCTATAAAACGCAAACAGATTTCTTTTTGGACGCGTCTGGACATGCTGACCTTTGGGTGATGGATAGTAATCAGAATTAATGCATATGTGTTGCAATCTATTGACTGAAACAGTAGTACCATGCAGTAGTAGCATAATGCTTTGAAGAAATTTTTTTTTTCCAAAACTAGGGGACAGTTTTCAATTCGAAATTGTGCCCTCTAAACATTATTTAAAACTGCAGATGAGCTCAGAATATTGTAGCCTTAAGTATTTACTTAATATGTGTAGTAACTTGTTTTCTGTTCTATTTCCGTTTTTTGGTCGTTTTTCATCGTTTTGTGTATAAAAAGTAGGGGTAAGACATGCCACGTTTGTGACATTTGGGGTATATTTGCAAACTTTCAAAGTAGACCAATCAATATTTGGTGGTAAAATTGATACGCTCTATTAGAAAAGCATAGTTTCTAACTTATAGCGTCATTTTTTGTTAAAAAAAAACCTACTGTATAGGTGAAATCGCCGGAGGACACAAAAAGTACAGTTATCTGAGAATCACCCATATAACTATGTAAAATATCATTTATTCGTCAAACATGGCTTGGATATTTAAAGGATCCAATCTTTTCCTTTAAAACCTAATTTAAATTATGTTGATATCTTTTTTTTCCTCAAAGATATCCTAACTTAAAAAGACACAAAAGTGCAAAAAACCCGTTTTGACAATATTTCGGTCAACGATATCTCTTAGAAGCATGGAGATATAAATATAATTTAAATTAGGTTTTAAAGGAAAAGATTAGGACTTTCAAGTATTTGAGCCACATTTGACGAATAAATGATATGTTACAAAGTTATATAGCTTCAAAAAATGGCAAAAAACGATTTTTTTTTTGGTTTTTAGGTTACAATATCTCACAAACTATACACGATAGAGCAATTCTGAGGTTGGATTCGCATCTAGCATCGCAAAACACATCGATTGTGATTATTTCAATTTTTCTTTAATGTAGTTAAAAAATTTTTTTTTTTTCTTTTTGTTTGGGAAAATGCCACAATTGGAAAAATCGAGATATTTTCAAAAAGGAATCAGCTACGATTTTGATTCAAAGTGATATTTCATCAGAACAACATTACAAACACTCGGAGACATTCAGTATACGTTGCCATTTTAGTTGAACTTAATGATACTTCAGGAGCAGTGTGTATAGTGATTTTTCAAATATTTAAAAAAAAATGGTGAAAATGGAAAAATTGCAAACTTTGACATTAAAAAAAAAATACTTATTCTGATTTCATTATTTTTCAATATAATATGTGGCCAAGTATGCTTAATCGATATGCAAAGTCCCTACTGCCTTTTTTGAGAACTTTGTTTTCTATGAATTTTTTCCTGTAGCAGTTTTTGAGAAAAAAACATATTTTTATTTCTTAACATTCTAAAACGTTTTTCAATATATTTACCAATTTTAAGCTTATAGTCTTCTTAAATTCAGAAAAAAAAAATTTTTAGGAGAAGGGTGACAGGTTAGGGGTATATTTCCTCCTTTTAATCCCCCTTGGGACTCACCCTTTCTTAAAATAAGCCAAGAGCATATTGAATTAAGTGTTGTGCGTGTATAACTATTTTATATCACGCCACTGTTTTAACAAATTACTATGTACTAAAACTTAACGTTGTTTTATGCGTACGTTTGTATGTTGAATATTATGTACATGCGTACACTGCTTTGTGCAGTGGGTGTACGCTTGTATGTACAATGCAATGCACACGTGTATTATACGTGGAGCATACATCTATTGTTGTTGTTGTTGTTATTCATACTATCTTCATTTAATGATCATTTAGGGATAGCATGTAACTTTATAATTCTCATTATGTTTATAAGTTTTAAGTGTTAAGCTATCTTGTAAGACATTTACAAATCGAATTAAAAACTCAACAAAGTTTTAAACCACCGGTTTTTAATTTAAAATATTTTTGGAAGTCTTAGCTCACTTAGCTGTCTATATAGCAAGTGACTAAGCCAGCTAGTCGCTTTTCAAATATTGCACAGCTGTGTAGATAGGCAGGGCCTCAAAACTCTTTAAAGTTAATCAAACCTTTTACATTACATGGCGATCCTGCGAACGTCGCGCTTTTAAAAAATCAGTTTAAATAAAAAAAAAAGTTTTTCTACGCGAATTTTAAAATCGGTTTTGAAAAAAGTTTTTGCTGACGTCGAGTTTGTCCATCGAACGTATTTTAAATTTTCAAAAATTGATTGGACGCGGAATAGACCGTTTGATTGTTTAATGAATCCAAACTTAATTAAGGCTTTGGCTGAAAATCCAAATGCTGGACCTCGTCCACGGCCAATTGAGCCATACCTCAAAAGGCTGAAAAAGGTCACGTTGAAGGAGTCATCATCTTTGTCATCATCAGAGTCATCATCGCTGCAGCACAAAAAGAAAACCAGGCGTGGAGGAGTGAGAAACTTTTTGCAACGGCGCCGCAAGGCACTTTTTGATGAGGCTAATACGAATCCGCCACCAGAATGGCACAGGAATCAACAAATATTCGTTGAAATCAACGATATCGATTCGAAATTAAATGATTTAAAAGAAAAGAAAAGCTTAACGCAAAAACAAAACTGAAAATAAAAAAACATTTTTTTGTGAAATTGAAATTGCCGACGGCGAAACACAAATAAAAAAAATTTTGGCGAAATTGAAATTGCCGACGGCAAAACACAAATAAAAAATTTTATCGAAATTGCCGACGGCAAAACAAAAAAAAAAAAAAAACAAAAAAGTGAAAGAACTTCAAGTGAATTGTTAAATTAAAATATAAACAATGAAATCAAAAAAAATATATAATGCGAAATCAGAAATTAAAAAAAAATAAACTTTTTTTTACAAAGGAAAAAAATTAAAATCAAAAACTGGAAAAATGTATAAATAATAATGAAAACTTTACAAAACAAAAATTTAATACTCAAACACAAAAGTGTTTAAATTATTAAAAAAAATGAAATAAAATTAAAAAAACAAAACTTGGAAAGTGTTTATATGATTAAAAAAAAAATGAGATAAAGTAAAAAAAAAACACGAATAAAAAAAAAAAGAACTATAAGTGAACAAAAAATAAAAATAAAAAAACATCATTTGAAATCATCTATATAGCATCTTTAAAACAGCTGAAAATTGTGCAACATCAACGACGGAAAAGCAGATAAATAAAATGCGTGAAATTTAATAAGAACTCAATATTTTTTTTTTACATTGTAATAGTTTAAAAAAAATTAAATGTGAAAAAGTGTAAATTTGAGCATATATTGTTATGTATTTTATTTTTATCTTTTTTTTATCTTCTATTAAATTTAATTTGTAACTAATAGGAAAAGTTAAAAAAGTATTAAAACTTGTTTTAAAAATTAAAAAAAACCCATAAAATAACCAAATTATTAATTTTGTATTGCTCTCACTAGTAAAGAATTTTCTTTTCTTCGTTTGCAAACAGAAAAATCGCGTAGTCTAAAATACAAATATTTTTATTTTTTTTTCTTTCTAATCCATTTGCTGCGCTTGTTTTTTTTTTTCATATGCTGATGTTTTGCATAGGTTTTATTTTGTTTTTTTTATAAAGAAATATAACTTATTTTTTTTTTTTTTTTGGTTTTTTGAAAAGCAATTTTTCACAGAAGTAATAATTTGTTTTTCTCCCATGTCAACGCAAATTAGGTCAAGTGATTTATATTTGAATTTAGAAAAATTAAAGTCTGAATTTAGTCGTTTACATAAATGTCTAAATAAAACAAATCTTCCATCGGAAACTACACAAAATAAACATTTGAACAATTTAATTTTTCAGCATAATGCTATAGCCACATTGCTCAGAAATTCTTTACCACTTTTAACACCCGATCATACAGTACAAGTTCAAAATATTTTCACTAAAGTAAAAGGAAAATTAGAAACACTTTTTCAAAAATTTAAAATTGATGCAGAAATTCCTAACGATTTGTTTAGTCCTTTGGATTTAGAATTTAAAGAAGACTTAATAGACTCGGATATTGAATCCAATTCAAGTACAGAAACAGTGAAATCGTTCAAAATGACACCCATAGAATTTTTAGGGATAGCCTCGAAGCTTTTACCAGACTTCGATGGTAAATTTGCAAACTTGCAAAGGTTTTTAGATGCAATTAGTTTAGTAGATTCGATTATGGAGGGTAATGAATCTATCGCTGTTACGCTAATCAAATCGAAATTAACTGGGTTTGCTAGAAACCTGATTACAAATGAAAGCAATATTGATGCTATTAAAACTACACTTGCTAATAAAGTAAAGGGCGAATCGTCACAATCATTAATGGCAAAATTGTTGAATGCTAAGCAAAATAATAAAAATGCTAACGATTATGCAAAAGAAATTGAAGAAATTACGAAACTTCTTCAAAATTCATACATTTCAGATGGAGTTCCATCAAATGTTGCAGAAAAACTTTCTGTGGACGCTGCGGTTAAGTCATTAATTAGTAATGCCAGGTCGGAAAGATCTAAAATAATAATGCAAGCTGGTCAATTTTCAACAATTAATGATGCAATCACAAAATTTACAGAAGTTAGTAATGGTTCTGAAGAAATAGTTAGCGTAAATTATACGCGAGCAAATAATTACAGAGGAAGCTATAGAGGAAGGAATAATTATAATTTAGACAGAAATTATAGAAATTATAATAACTATAACCAAAATTCTAATTCTAACCAAAATTACAATAGCAATCAAAATTTTAGCCAAGATCAGGGTTACAACCAAAATGGAAATCGCAATAATAATTATAATCGTAATTATAATCGTAATTATAATCGTAATCAGAATCGTGATCAGAATTATAATCGAAATTCACGTTCGAATCAAAATAATTACACTGCAAACCAAGCACCCGCAAATGTTAGGGCAATAGAATCCAATTCGGAAAACGGCCTTGCTCCTCAGGTTGCCCACCTGGGGGCAGAGCAAACGAATTAAGAGGAAAAGTGATTTTAAATATTAATTTGAAATTCAATAATTTTGTAATTATTGAATCAGCTTTAAACAACTCAGATAGTACGTTTTTATTGGATACGGGTTCCGATATCTCAATTTTTAAAAATAATAATTTGTTACATAATCATTTTATTAATAATGAGGATAAATTCAAATTAACTGGAATAGGTGAAGGTGTCATATCAACTTTGGGAAGTGTGAGTACAAAAATTTTCATAAATAATTCCGAAATTGAACATAAATTTCAAATAGTGGATAATATGTTTCCGATTCCTTGCGATGGAATTATAGGCTTAGATTTTATTAAAAGTTTTAATTGTCTGTTGGATTACAGGAATGATGGTCCTAGTAAGTTAATTATTAGGCCGCGAAACTCAAGAACAAATTTAATTTTGGAAATTCTGGACGAATTTAAACCAAAGACTATGTTGTTGCCGGCAAGAGCCGAAGTAGTACGAAAAGTTAGTATTGATTCTGTTGAGGATGAATTGTTAGTCCCGAATCAGGAAATTTCACGTGGTGTTTTTATTGGCAATACAATTGTCAATAAAAATAATGCTTTTGTGAAAATTGTAAATACGTTGGAGGAAGATGTTTTGCTGGAAAATTATTTAATCAAGACAGAAAGCCTTGAACAATATAATGTTGTTAATACAAATTTAAATAATGATTCTGTTGAGAGAAACCGGAAAATTTTGGATAAAATAGCAAAAAATTGTCCTCTGTCAAAAGAGAAATTACTTGAATTATGCTCTTCGTACATTGATATTTTCGCTATTGAAGGTGATAAAATTACTTTTAATAATTTTTATAAACAAAAATTGAGGGTTAAAGATACCAATCCAGTTTATATAAAGAATTATCGGGTTCCACATACTTATAAGCCAGAAATGGATAAACAAATATCTAAAATGATAGAAGATGAAATCATTGAGCCATCAGCCTCTGAGTACAACAGTCCAATTTTACTTGTACCAAAGAAATCTATACCGGGTGATGAAAGAAAACGTTGGAGACTTGTGATTGATTACAGACAGGTGAATAAAAAGTTGGTTTCAGATAAATATCCTTTACCTAGGATTGATGACATTTTAGATCAGTTGGGCAGAGCAAAGTATTTTTCTTGTTTGGATCTTATATCCGGTTTCCATCAAATTGAACTTGATGAGGATTCCAGGGATATAACGTCATTTTCCAGTAATCAGGGTTCTTTCAGATTTAAAAGGTTACCTTTTGGTTTGAAGATATCCCCTAACTCTTTTCAAAGGATGATGACGCTAGCTTTTGCCGGATTGGGCCCAAACAAGGCTTTTATTTACATGGATGATTTAATAGTCATAGGATGTTCTGAATCACATATGCTCTCAAATCTTAAGTCAATTTTTGAAATTTGTAGAAAAACAAATCTAAAACTTCACCCAGATAAATGCAATTTTTTCAATTCCGAAGTGAATTTCCTTGGTCACAAATGTACTGATAGTGGCATACTTCCTGATGATTCGAAATTTGATAAAATTTTACACTATCCTACACCAACAAATGGTGATGAAGCTCGTCGATTTATCGCGTTTGTCAATTATTACAGACGGTTTATACCAAATTTTTCTGAACATTCAATACATATATCGAGGTTAACTAGGAAAAAAGTTCCTTTCGTGTGGTCGAAAGACTGTGAAAGTGCGTTTAACTATTTAAAGCAATCTCTTTTATCACCGAAAATTTTAAAATATCCAGATTTTGATAGGCAATTTTGTATCACTACTGACGCAAGCAAAATTGCTTGTGGTGCAGTCCTTAGCCAAGAATATGACGGTATACAACTTCCAATTGCGTTTGCCTCGAGAACGTTCACAAAAGGTGAAAGTAATAAATCTGTCATTGAACAGGAGCTTACAGCCATTCACTGGGCAATAAATTTTTTTAAGCCTTATGTTTTTGGTAAGAAATTTTTAGTAAAGAGTGACCACAAACCGTTAACATATTTATTTTCCATGAAAAACCCGTCTTCAAAATTAACTAGGGTTAGATTAGATCTAGAGGAGTTCGATTTTACAATCGAATATATTAAAGGTAAAAACAATTGTGGCGCTGATGCTTTATCGCGAATTGATTTTGGGCAAATCAAGCAAATTAGATGCGAAAATGCTGAAATATTTCAGGTCACAACTAGATCAAAAACAAAGACACAAACAACTGCCATTCCAGTTACTAATCAAATAGTACTACCCCCAAAAGTTTACGAAACTATAACCATACAAGAAGTTAAAAAGTTACCTTGTCTTAAATATGAAAGTAAAAAGTGCACTATAAATATATTAAAAGGAAAATGTAAAGTTTTAGAACTTAACATAAGTGATCTTATTGTTCACGAGAAAATTGCTTTAGAGCAATTCTTTTCGAGACTAGTTAATGAAGTCGGCAATAAAGGTTACAACAAGTTACAGATATCACTAAATAATGAGCTCTTTAAATATTGTGATATTAATGATTTTAAATTAAAAGGCAGGGATTACCTCAAGAATATGACTATAGCGCTTACCCCAAAAACAAAAACAATTTCTTCTCTGATAGAACGCCAAGACATTTTGAGAAAGTTTCATGATGATCCTGTATCAGGTGGCCACGCAGGCATCAAAAGATTACTTTCGAAAATTCGTCGATACTTTACTTGGAAAAATATGACTAATGATGTCAAACAATACGTAAAAAACTGCGAAAAGTGTAAGAAAAACAAAATTGGCAACAAATCTAAAGAACCTTTGATACTTACTCAAACACCGGAAAGGGCGTTTGATAAAATTCAAGTTGACACTGTAGGTCCTTTGCCAAAATCTATACATGGTAATGAGTATGCTGTCACGATCATTTGCGATTTGACAAAATTTTTGATAACAGCAGCTATTCCTGATAAGTCAGCTAATACTGTTGCTAGAGTAATAGTTGAGAATTGTATCCTTATTCATGGATCAATTAATCAAATTATTACTGATATGGGAACAGAGTACAAAAATCAAGTTTTAACAGAACTTTGCAAACTTTTGAAGATTGAGCATAGAACTTCTACTGCTTATCATCACCAAACTCTTGGAACCGTTGAAAGAAGCCATAGAACACTAAATGAATACTTACGTTCATATCTATCTCCAGATAAGTCTGATTGGGATGAAAGTTTAAAATATTTTACGTATTGTTACAATACAACCCCTTCAACTGTTCACGGTTATTCTCCGTTTGAACTAGTATATGGAAAAACTCCAAATACTTTTGATTTTCTCACTTCAAGAGAAATAGATCCTATATACAACATTGAAGCGTATGAAAAAGAACTCAAGTATCGCTTGCAAGTTGCGCAAAAGAAAGCTTTTGATTTCGTGGAAAAATCAAAACGAATATCAAAAGAATATTACGATAAAAATGCAAAAATTAAAAAATTCAAAATAAATGATTTGGTTCTTTTGGAAAATGATGCAGGCCATAAGCTTGACAGTATTTATAAAGGTCCATATCGAATAACTGATTTAGATAATTTTGGAAATTGCAAAATAAAAGTAGATAATAAGCAAATATTAGTACATAAGAACAGGTTAAAATTAGCATAAAGTTAATAATAAGATAAAAACAAAATTAATTGATTCGTGCGCACGACTCAAAGAAATAAAAAAGTTATTTAATTATATTTATTTTTTCTTTAAATTAATAAAAATAAAATTAAAAATATCTATATTTTTTTTTTAGAATGTATAAAAATTACTATCTTGCAATTTTTATTTATTTTTTTAATTATTATTATTATCATTATTATTATTATCATTGTTAAATAGTTTTAATTATTATAATAAACTGTAAAAATAAAAGCAACAACAACATAGTTATCAAATAGCAAACATAATAAATTTAAAAAAAAAAAATTTTTTTAAATTAAAATTTTTTTTTTTTTTCTAAAAAAGGGAGGTGTTGTGCGTGTATAACTATTTTATATCACGCCACTGTTTTAACAAATTACTATGTACTAAAACTTAACGTTGTTTTATGCGTACGTTTGTATGTTGAATATTATGTACATGCGTACACTGCTTTGTGCAGTGGGTGTACGCTTGTATGTACAATGCAATGCACACGTGTATTATACGTGGAGCATACATCTATTGTTGTTGTTGTTGTTATTCATACTATCTTCATTTAATGATCATTTAGGGATAGCATGTAACTTTATAATTCTCATTATGTTTATAAGTTTTAAGTGTTAAGCTATCTTGTAAGACATTTACAAATCGAATTAAAAACTCAACAAAGTTTTAAACCACCGGTTTTTAATTTAAAATATTTTTGGAAGTCTTAGCTCACTTAGCTGTCTATATAGCAAGTGACTAAGCCAGCTAGTCGCTTTTCAAATATTGCACAGCTGTGTAGATAGGCAGGGCCTCAAAACTCTTTAAAGTTAATCAAACCTTTTACATTACATAAGTAATAAATGATGATTTCTATCAGAAATCATACAAAAATTCCGACTCAATACTTTAATTATAAACTAAATTTTTTATTTGTTTTTGGTAACCTTTGTTTGTTGTTGGATAATTTGGTAGGTCATATAAAATCAAATTGACTTTTAGTCAACTTCGTTATAATTTTGGTTGTGGTGCTGATGGCTAACGTACGCATCTATCACACAATGCATTGCAATCCACACGAAAGGTTTCCCAGTCAAATTTTTACAAATAGTAAAAGCAATAATATTTTTTTTTTCTAATACATAATTGTTTTAAAAAAAAAAAAAAATTGCTAATTTTTAATATGGTACAGTAGAAAATGAAATTAAAAAAAGCCAAAACCGAAAAATTTCTATGACTATGTTGTTTTTACCTATGCATTTTGCCTAATGTAAATCATTATCTGTTCAAAACAACAAAAATAAAAAAAATGCATTTCTGGATTAATGTATTTTCGGAGATATTGATAAGTTAATTTTTTGGTAGGCGTGGCAGTGCCCACTTTTCTAGTGCGGATTATTTGTTCTGATGGTGTTTTAATATGTACCAAATATGTCCGATGGACATTATTTGTCCTGTTGATTTTTGCACATTTACCAAATCTCATTTATCTGCGTCAAAGAGTTTCGGTGATATGATTAGTCAATTTTTTGGGGGGCGTGGCACCGCCCACTTTTTTAGTATATAGCTTAGCCTTTTTTGTACTAGCATAATTTAAAAACTTCTTTAAAATCGGTTACTTAGTTTCCGAGTTAATAAGGGATAAATACACAAACAAACAAAATCTAGTTTTTATAAAGTAGATTTTCGTTTATTCCTCATAACTTGAAAACTATTAAAGATAGCGCAAAATTTTTAACATTTTTGAAATTAGCGGGGTCAAGTTATTGAAAATTGATACCCATTATGAAAGAAAATTCGGACCACGCCCCAACTTTGTATGGGAGGTAGGCGTGTCCGTCGGCGGATTTTGTTTTAATGTAAAAAACACCTGTACCAAATCTCAATAGCCTAGCTCTATTATTACTACGTATGACCGCCGTTCCATACAAACCCTCCCATTGTGTGACGTAAGCAACGCAAGCGTATTGCTAGAGGATCAAAAGTGAAAAAATAGAAAAATAAAAAATATAATAGTAATACATATATCACAAACATTTACCTGCATTCAAAGCTGCATACACAACTGAAAACAAGTGATTAAAATGTTGCTGCGACGATACCACAACAACCCCAAATGTTGCTGTTACTGTTTTCAATTGCTGACGGTGTATGTGATTTTTTTTTTCTGTTTATCTCTCTGCGTGAGAATGGCAAGGATATGATTGTGTGGTTGCTGTTGAAGATGAGGTTCTGTTAATTGCTGTGTTGCCATTAGCCTGTGGGCGATGTCTTTTGTCTTTGCATATAAAAGGGCATAGATTTTACCAGTTATCAACCATAATTTTAGTGAACGTCAACAGGAAAGGAACAATAGACAGAAAAAAGTCGAAAATCAGTGAAAAGTGCAACAATCACAGACATTTTTGCAAGGAACAAACTAGAAAGGATATTTTAGTCCTCAGTGATTGCTGCTGTGTAAACTACTGGCAGTTTCAAGAATAAAGTGAAGGAAAAAAATTGAATAGTCGAAATTGTGATAAATTGTTGCGCTTATCGAGAAAAGTTAACAATGAAGTCTTTCGTTTTTGTAGATTTTATAGTTTTTACATTTGTTTTATTCGCTGTAACAATTGGATATTCTGATGCACGTGAGTTTATTTTGTATAATTTTTACGAAATTTGTTTTTTTAAATATTACTGTCGACTTGTGTAATCGCTTGTGGTAACATTCTCAAACAGAAAGTGATGGACTTAGAAGAAGAAAGGTTAAACAATTATTAATATCTGTATAATTTTTGGTAGTCAAAAATAAAAAAAAACTGAACGGAGTTTATGACTCTCTAAAAATTTTAATAATTTAAAAAAACATTATTCATACTTTTTATATATTGTTAATTGATTGTTGGAGCAAACTTTGCTTTTCATTTTTAAACAATTCCATATTGTAGTAGCTACAAAATGTAATAATTTTTAAAATCGAAAGTAAATGCCCCGCTCTCAAAATTGGTCGAAAAACGGTATTTTTGAAAAAAAACACAAGCAACCAAATCAAAAACAGTCATTATCTATGTATCTATGTCAATGCTGAATCCGAATCCAGCCGCGGAATTGTTCTATCACTTAAGGTTTTTTAGATATTCTAACCTAACGCACTAAAAAAAATTATAACCAATTTTAAATCATATATGAAAGTTAAAAATAGTATGTGGATTAGACTGATTCATAATTTTTTTTTTTGCTTCCTTTTTGCTTTCAAACAGGATTTTTGTTAAAAGGATAGAAAGTAAAAATTCTGGTGCAAAGAGAGCCCATGATATTAATATTTATTGGTGGCGCATAGTATTTCTTTGTTTTAAGTATTTTATGGAATTGTAATTTATGGTAAAGAATACTCCTTTAAACACTTTCATACATATCTCGTGAAAGAGAAATTTAGATAAATGGGACATAAAATGAAAATAACATAAAATTTTTCATAAAAAAGTTGTTTAACCTTTCTAAAAAAGCTGAAAAACTAATGAAGTGACATCTTCACGAAAAAAATGATTGTAAACTTGTTTATGAAAAATTGTAAGCTCTTTTCAATGGTAGCAGTCCCATTCGTCTAAGTTTCTCCTTGACGAGATATATACAAAAGTGTTTAGAAGAGTATTCTTTACCATAAAATACAATTTCATACAATACTTAAAACAAAGAAATACGATGCGCTACCAGTAAATATTAATACTATGGGCTCTCCTTGCACCAGAATTTGTAGTTTCTATCATTTTAACAAAAAAATCTGTTTAAAAGCAAAAAAGGAAGCTGTTCACAAAGCAAAAAAGGAAGCTATGTGAACTACAATAATACGACTTTTCCCTGCATGGTGTCATTTTAAAATGGTCGTAACTTTTTAAAGAAAAATCATGGGAAGCCAATTAATAGCATATTTTGAAGAGAAAGAGTAGTATGTACTAAGCAATTCATTAAGTAAAAAAGAGCAAAACAATTTAGTGCGTTCTCTGTATTACCTCAAAAATCCTGTTTCTGTTTAGGAAAGAATATCTCTAAAATCATGAGTGGTAACGCGATTCCAAGGCTGGATTTGGATTCAACACCGACAGATACATCGAAAATTACTATTTTTATTTTAGTTTGTTATGTTTTTTTTTAAATAGAGCATTCCAAAGTTGGTACGGCACAAATCGTACGCATTTTTTGAGTTTAAAAGTTAAATTAAAAACAAACCTAGTACATTTATTTTGTGTGATATAGACCTATTAAAACCAATTATATGTTCTTAATAATATTTATAGATAGTGAGTAATTAATTAGAAAAGAAGTTCGTTTGTACGGGACAGCCCAAATCTACCATACTTTCCATTTTTTGACTTTGTAGCAAGTTTTTAGCGAAATTAATAAGCTTTAAAAATTAGCATAAATATTTATGGATAGACTAAGGGTCACGGTATAATACAACAATAAAAGTTTGAAAAAATATTTATTTAAATGAGAGTTATTAAATAAAAATTAAATTGTTTGTACGGGACATTTTTGTTTGTACGGGACTCGTACGAAATACATGTATATTTAATTAGTTTTAAATCATTTTTTAAATGAAACCATAACACTATGATTACCCCAAGCGTGTTTTTTGCATGTTACTTGATGGCTATTAACTGAAATTTAAAGTACATTTGATATTCCTGGGATAGGCTCATGGATGAACATTTTTAAATTTTTAAGCTATATCTGATTCAGAAATGAAAAAAATTCTCGTAAAGGGTACTAAAGTGGCTGCTAGTGTCGCGAAATCTTTTGCGTTTTTGACTACGGCACCTTCTCTTTGACTTCGACCTTTTTGACTTACAAGTCGTTTCACATTACCACCGACTCCGTGAACCACGCCTTTGGGATGTGTCCATATGTAAGTTACATAGATGCTGTTTAAGCATTACGTAAGCAGATTTTCAATGATATAAGCAAAAATTAGCAAATCGTGAACACGGACCCCTCTCTTATGATTAAACGTAAGCAGATTTTCAAATACGAACAAGAATTCAGGAACCAAATTTTTTTTATAATTAAAATTTTATCGACCTCTCTTCCTGTATAAGCAACAATAAGCAAATCTTGAACCACTCCCCACCTAAATATGCTTACGTTATACTTGAACGGCCCTATATGAACACCATTTAATTTTTATATAACAGTTTTGCTCATATATCATATAATTTATGGTCACAATTTCTTAAGTGCATATACATAATAAAGCCCCCTGAGACTTATAGTTCATAGCAAAGCAGTAACCAATGGTGACCGTACCCATATCGATAATTTTTAAAGAGTTTTTTCAACAATATTATAGGCGAGGAGCCGGCAATACTAAAAGTGCCGTCATCGCGGATTCTGAAATTTTTGATGCAAAATGGTAGTTTACACTAAGACGAATAAGAAAAGCTTGGTCAGCATGGTCATAGCCTGGCAGAAATATTTTTAAATGATTTTTGAATTATTAAATTTTCGAAATGTTTTGCCGTCATCGCGGATTTTGATCAATCTTAATATTAATCGATGATAAATTGCATAACCATTCAGAAAAAATCCGGCCGACCAAATTTTTTTCGCCGAAAATGACCGGCAGACCTATTTTAATGGTGCAACAGTGGGTACTTCCGGCTGTTTCTAAGCTCGCATACCAAGATATTTTTAAATTTGACATTAAAACACGTAAATTAAAAAAAAAAAAAAACAAATTTCCGTGATAACAGAGAAATTGTAACCATTATTAAAATAGGTCTGCCGGTCATTTTCGGCAAAAAAAAAATTGTTCGGCCGGATTTTTTCTGAATGGTTATGAAATTTATCATCGATTAATATTAAGATTGATCAAAATACGCGATGACGGCAAAACATTCCGAAAATTTAATAATTCAAAAATCATTTAAAAATATTTCTGCCAGGCTATGACCATGCTGACCAAGCTTTTCTTATTCGTCTTAGTGTAAACTACCATTTTGCATTAAAAATTTCAGAATCCGCGATGACGGCACTTTTAGTATTGCCGGCTCCCGGACTATTAGAAAAAAATTAATAGAAATCTTAATAAAATAAATATTGTGTTTGTACGGGACAAATAATAAGATAATAATTATTATACTTTAGGCAAAATAAAATCCGAAAATTACTGCACTTTTTAAGAGTACCCAAGTAACTAGCTGTAAATAAAATGTAAATAAAATTAAACCAATATGTGTGTGGACAGAAAATTAATTACATCGATTTGCGCGTTTGTACGGGACACCTATAACTGTTTTGTTTGTTGCGGTATAATACAGATGTTTGCAAGAACACTTTTTTGCAAATACTATTTATCAATACTCTAGTCTATGACCTTTAACGACAGATATAATTTGTAACGTAACTCATCATGGTTCAATAGAAAAACAATGATGAATATGATCAAAAATATACCTAGTTAAAAAAAAACTTTGGCACTTTCTTTAACTGTAAAAAACTGAGCCTAATACCAAGATTTTAGTATGAAATCAATTCGGAAAGTAAAGTTTAATCCCACTAGAATATATTCGATCCATTAAAACATTTGAAAAATTAATCTGAAACATCTGCTAAAAAATACCATTTTCACTGGAATGCTCCAAATACTGTTTTGCGTTCTATCTTACAATTTTACTACTTCCAATTTTAAAAATTTATGAAAAAAGAAAATTAGAGTTTCCTCCAACTATGAATTGAGTCACGTTCCGAAAGTCCATGGGCGTTAATGCGACAATTAGCTTTTACTAGATTAACGCATTTTAATTTAATTTTAAATTCGACTTATATCGGATTTTGATAATTTTCTTTTTTGTATAAATTCGGATAGGATCTACTTTTCAAAAATTTCTTATGTTTCTTTATAATAAACTCAAAACAACGAAAATGTTGACATCTTGTTTGCGCCAATATTGAACGCCTTGTGGTCATCGTAACGTTCATAGTTCTCCCGGTTCAAATCTCGGCCAATGCAAAACACAAAAAAAAAAAATTACTAGGACGCCATCTTGGACATGTATAAAATCAGTGGAATTGTATTTACGGAAACAAATTGCTATTCATATAAAAAGAACATTTAGAGATGAACATTTTTGATGCCAATAACATGTCTCAATATATTTTTTTTTTTATTACATATTTGAAAACACCGTTAAAAGAACTATATTCAGTTTGAATGGTTGAACCACTCTCCAGAAACCATTTAATAAAGCTTCTTGCCAACTAGCCAAGCCCTTAGGCTAAAAGTCAACTGGAAAAAATCATTCGAGAACTAAATCGAAAAATCGAGTAAGTTGTGGAGATAAAGCAAAGCCATCGCATAGAAACACATTCGATTGAAACGATTTATATTGACCCTATTGTCCACTGGGAGTTACAGGAAGATACGACAACAACGTCTCTTAAAAATTTCAGAATTATGTTATGCACAAGGTAAACTTGAACGAATCTCAATATCCAATTCGATTTAGAATATTTAGGGCCGTTTTCAGAATATCCAGTTAAAATTTAACTTTAAGATAATGAAATTTTTGTATGAAATTTAATGTTAAAGTGCCAGTTAAAGTTCCATACACACGTAGCTAAAGGAATTCTAATTAAATATTTTCTACGATCAATGGACATAAGGGTGGAGTGAAAAAATTAAGCCATCGAAAAATGCAGTCAGTGGCGGACTAACCCTAAGCAGAAGTAGGTTCCTGCCTATGGCAGCAAATTTCGGGTACGAAATAAAAATTGAAAATTTTCAAATAGTAGAGTTCCCAGGGCGTTAAAAACACGTATACGTAGGATTCCTACAAGACCGCATGAAATTTAATTATTTAAATTGGAATGTTTAGCTTATAATATAAATAAAAAAGTTTGCCTATTAAAAAGTTGTGATCTTTTTTGTAGTGCGGTCATTTGGTAGTTTTACCTAGGAAGTTTTTCGAGGTTTTTGAAACTGATTTATTTTTTTAAATTGTGATGACACATGAACGGAGCGTTGCAGCAAAAAAATAAAAATACCAGCTTATAGGGAAGATATCTTTTGACAACCGTAAAATTTAGAAAAAAACTGTTTTTGCAAAATATTCCGAAACGATATTCCGTAGAAAAATATTTTTTCTTGGATTTTGCAGAACATGCAATTCTCTATGAATGTCTCTAATTTTCAATGTGTTTTACGATTAGTGGAGTGCCTGGGACTTTTAAGCTAGGATTATTATTAGAGTGAATGAATGTATATAATTGAGGTGGGATTTTGTTTTTTATACCATAAAAAGAAAATTTTACCAAAAATTTTTTTGTGCATTTCATTTATTCTTTATTTAAGCAATAACTATAAAAAGTTAATGCAACACTAAATTCAAAATAGATGTAACATTTTGCAAACCATTTTTTCTAAACTAATTTGAGGTTGCTGAACACGAAAAAACAATTTATTTTTTATTTCTTTGGACCGTTCCCGAGTTATTCGGATGTTTCTATTTTCGAGGTTATAGCTTCATATACATCAATATATTTGTATAACACCAAGCCCGATCGATTTTATTTTACCACGTTTACAAAGAAGGAATAAAGGCGCTCCTAACGAGTTATTCAACGATTATGCTCCGGTTAAAATTAAATAAGTTATAGCAAGAAAAACTTCGATTTTTTAAAAAATTTTTAATATTTCTCACATCAATTTCAAATGAAACATCTAGTTTTTCGCATATATTTTTTTAGCAATTTTATTTAATAGCGCATTAAATTGCAAACATTATAAGCCTATTTTTAGCAAAATCGAATGAAATTTCGTGAATATATTAAGGACTAAGTGCAATAAGGATGATGAGAAGTTGTTTAGAGCATTTTAAAATTGTTCAGCCTTGCTCAGCAGATCCAATTTTTCTGCTTCCAGATCAGCCAGTCCACGCTCATTGAACATTTTTAAGATGCTCTAGACAACTTCTTATCATTTTCTGTAGAAGAACATTGCGGATCGTATTGCAATTGTATCAAAAATACTAATTTTTGAAAGAAATCAAAATGTCTCTACTGCACTAAATTCTTAATTTCTTCTCGAAATTTTATTCGATTTTACTCAAAGTAGGCTTAAAATGTTTGCAATTTAATGTGCTATTAAATAAAATTGCTAAAAAAAATATGTTTAAAAAACATATGCGAAAGACTAGATGTTTCATTTGAAATGGAAATGAAAAATATAAAATTTTTTTTAAAAAATCCAAGTTTTTATTGGTATAACTCAGTTAATTTTGTTCGGAGCAGACTTATTATTGTACTCGTTAGAAGCGCCATTAATCATTCTTTGTAAGCGTGGAAAAATAAAATGGATCGGACTTGGCGTCATAGAAATATATTGATGTATATGAAGCTATATTCTCGAATATAAAAATGTCCGAATAACTCGGTAACGGCTAAAAGGAACAAAGAATAATTGGGCTTTTCATGTTCAGCAACCTCAAAATAGTTTAGAAAAATGGATTGCAAAATGTTACAATTATTTTTAATGTAGTGTTGTACTAACTTTTTATAGTTAGTACACAAATCAAAATCACAAAAAAATTTTGGGTAAACTTTTCTTCTTATGGCATTAAAAACAAAATTCCATCTCAACCATATAAATTCATTCGGTCTTGTAGAAATCCTAGGTTAAAAGCCCCAGGCACTCTACTAAAAAGAAAAATAAATGTTTTTATCGAACTTGCGAATACAATATTTTGTGCGTGCAAAATTTTATTGCTTTTTTCATGATTTTAATTTTTCCTAAATTGTTCATTTGATTGTTTAAATTCCGCGCTATTTACTCAGTACAAATAGATAATTTAACAGTTTATAGACAACCACGTAGAGTATTATACGGCTATATATGGGCTGGCAAGCTTAAGGGGGCGACATAATGGGCTCAAGAGAGCCGAAAAATTAGTTCTTGAAATAGAAATTGTTCTTTAAAACCAAAGAACTATAAGCTAAAGAACGCTCATCATCGGAATTATCGAGAATGAAACATGCGGCCACCAGCGATTCCGCAATTAAAAAACCCCCAAATGATTCCGTTCTAACCAGGATAGTTTCCATACAAAAAGCTTTTCGATTTGTATGGAAAAGATTATCTAGTTTTTAAAAACTTATAAAGTTTAACCCAAAAAAATCGGGAGGTGGCATCTCCAAATTCAAAAAATCGCAGAAAATTATGAAATGTTTTTTTTCTTTGACAAATGTAAAATGTAAACAAATAAAAAATTTATAATAAAACGTAAATTAAAGCTAAACTCAAAAATGTATCCGTGTCAATTGCTTCAGAAAAAATTTAAGCAATGAATTATTTAAAAATATAAGTGAAAAAAGTGAAAATAGTGTTGTGATTTGGTAAATTTCAATTCGGTTTTAAAAAGGATCATTCCACCATTCATGCACTTTTGAAGTAACATAATGACGTCACCCTTAATCTAAGGGAGCAAAATTGCACTGTGGACTGTTCCCTTGATGTTGAGAAGGCTTTCGATAGAGTTTGGATTGAGGGTTTATTATTTAAATTTATTTAACTGGACTTTCCACCGGAAATTTTTCAAATCTTTTTTAGCTTTTTATCAAATAGAAAATTTTTCACTTTAGTAAAACAATTTAAATCACAACTTTTTCACATTTTATGTGGCGTTCCACAAGGTTCTATCTTGGGACCAAAATTATTTAATATATTTATGTATGACTTTCCCCATTTTGTCCGAAACGTTGTCCCTTCCCTACTGCTATCCTTTTTGCAGATGATACTCTGGTGTATGCCTATTCTCCTTTTCCTTATAATGCCTTACAGCTTGTCAAAAGACATATTCACTTTATAACGGAATATTACAAAAAAGGGGGTATCAATTTAAACTTACCAAAATCTGAATGTATTTGGTTTAGAAATTCTTCTGGAAAGGTAAAAGAGGTGTAGTTGGTCAAAGTAAAGTAATTTCATTATCAAGTAATGGGTCCCAATTAAAGCCAATGTCAAATAAATACCTTGGAGTACAATTCTCAAATCTATTTAAATTTAATAGATATCTGAAGTTAGCAGACCAACTTCAAAATTTTGAAAAAGTTTTGATGAGGGAATTTACCGTTAATTAACCGATAATTAACCGTGAAAAGAAATAATTTACCGCTCTCATAGTTTCTGAGATATAGCTTGGTCTGCTAACTTCATATGAAGTTAGCAGACCAACTTAAGTTTTCTTAAAATTTATTGATGAGGATATAACCAGATAATTAACCGTGAAAAATAAAATTTATACAGGGTGCTTCAAGCCGAGATAACGAACATAGCACCCTGTATTCTTAGAAAAAACGGAATTTTTATTCAATTATCTTATTTTACACTGAAAATAAGCAAACATTTGCAAAAACAATTTTTAAATAAAATGTATATTTCCAAAGTTAGACGCAAACGAAAATGTGGTCTGTTAACTTCATATGAAGTTAGCAGACCAACTTTAGTTTTCTTAAAATTTTCTGATGAGGATATAACCAAATAATTAACCGATTTTTAACCGTGGAAATAAAAATTCATACAGGGTGCTCCAAACCGGGATAGCGAACATAACACCCTGTATTCTTAGAAAAAACGGAATTTTTATTCAATTATCTTATTCTACACTGAAAATAAGCAAACATTTGCTAAAACAATTTTTCTATAAAATGTATATTTCCAAAGTTAGACGCAAACGAAAATGTGGTCTGTTAAGTTCATATGAAGTAAGAATACCAACATTTTTTTTTTTTGAGTTTTTCGAAAAAATTTTTATGGGGGAATTTCCCGTTATTTAACCGATAATTAACCGTGAAAAGAAAAAATTTACCGCTCTCATAGATTCTAAGATATAAAAAATTGGCTGACCAACTTTAGTTTTCTTAAAATTTTCTGATGAGGATATAACCAAATAATTAACCGATTTTTAACCGTGGAAATAAAAATTCATACAGGGTGCTCCAAACCGGGATAGCGAACATAACACCCTGTATTCTTAGAAAAAACGGAATTTTTATTCAATTATCTTATTCGACACTGAAAATAAGCAAACATTTGCCAAAACAATTTTTCTATAAAATGTATATTTCCAAAGTTAGACGCAAACGAAAATGTGGTCTGTTAAGTTCATATGAAGTAAGAATACCACCATTTTTTTTTTTTGAGTTTTTCGAAAAAATTTTTATGGGGGAATTTCCCTTTATTTAACCGATAATTAACCGTGAAAAGAAAAAATTTACCGCTCTCATAGATTCTAAGATATAAAAAATTGGCTGACCAACTTTAGTTTTCTTAAAATTTTCTGATGAGGATATAACCAAATAATTAACCGATATTTAACCGTGGAAATAAAAATTCATACGGGGTGCTCCAAACCGAGATAACGAACATAGCACCCTGTATCCTTAGAAAAAACGGAATTTTTATTCAATTATCTTATTCTACACTGAAAATAAGCAACCATTTGCTAAAACAATTTTTCTATAAAATGTATATTTCCAAAGTTAGACGCAAACGAAAATGTGGTCTGTTAAGTTCATATGAAGTTAGAAAACCAACATTTTTTTTTTTTTTGAGTTTTTCGAAAAAGTTTTGATGGGGGAATTTCCCGTTAATTAACCGATAATTAACCGTGAAAAGAAGAAATTTACCGCTCTCATAGATTCTGACATGTTAAAAATTGGCTGACCAACTTTAGTTTTCTTAAAATTTTCTGATGGGATATAACCAAATAATTAACCGATATTTAACCGTGGAAATAAAAATTCATACAGGGTGCTCTAAATCGAGATAACGAACATCGCACCCTGTATTCTTAGAAAAAAACGGATTTTTTATTCAATTATCTTATTCGACACTGAAAATAAGCAAACATTTGCTAGAACAATTTTTCTATAAAATGTATATTTCCAAAGTTAGACGCAAACGAAAATGTGGTCTGTTAAGTTCATATGAAGTAAGAATACCAACATTTTTTTTTTTTTGAGTTTTTCGAAAAAATTTTTATGGGGGAATTTCCCGTTATTTAACCGATAATTAACCGTGAAAAGAAAAAATTTACCGCTCTCATAGATTCTAAGATACAAAAAATTGGCTGACCAACTTTAGTTTTCTTAAAATTTTCTGATGAGGATATAACCAAATAATTAACCGATATTTAACCGTGGAAATAAAAATTCATACGGGGTGCTCCAAACCGAGATAACGAACATAGCACCCTGTATTCTTAGAAAAAACGGAATTTTTATTCAATTATCTTATTCTACACTGAAAATAAGCAAACATTTGCTAAAACAATTTTTTCTATAAAATGTATATTTCCAAAGTTAGACGCAAACGAAAATGTGGTCTGTTAAGTTCATATGAAGTAAGAATACCAACATTTTTTTTTTTTGAGTTTTTCGAAAAAATTTTTATGGGGGAATTTCCCGTTATTTAACCGATAATTAACCGTGAAAAGAAAAAATTTACCGCTCTCATAGATTCTAAGATATAAAAAATTGGCTGACCAACTTTAGTTTTCTTAAAATTTTCTGATGAGGATATAACCAAATAATTAACCGATATTTAACCGTGGAAATAAAAATTCATACGGGGTGCTCCAAACGGAGATAACGAACATAGCACCCTGTATCCTTAGAAAAAACGGAATTTTTATTCAATTATCTTATTCGACACTGAAAATAAGCAAACATTTGCTAAAACAATTTTTCTATAAAATGTATATTTCCAAAGTTAGACGCAAACGAAAATGTGGTCTGTTAAGTTCATATGAAGTAAGAATACCAAAATTTTTTTTTTTTTGAGTTTTTCGAAAAAAATTTTATGGGGTAATTTCCCGTTATTTAACCGATAATTAACCGTGAAAAGAAAAAATTTACCGCTCTCATAGATTCTAAGATAGAAAAAATTGGCTGACCAACTTTAGTTTTCTTAAAATTTTCTGATAAGGATATAACCAAATAATTAACCGATTTTTAACCGTGGAAATAAAAATTCATACAGGGTGCTCCAAACCGGGATAGCGAACATAACACCCTGTATTCTTAGAAAAAACGGAATTTTTATTCAATTATCTTATTCTACACTGAAAATAAGCAAACATTTGCTAAAACAATTTTTCTATAAAATGTATATTTCCAAAGTTAGACGCAAACGAAAATGTGGTCTGTTAAGTTCATATGAAGTTAGAAAACCAACATTTTTTTTTTTTTTTGAGTTTTTCGAAAAAGTTTTGATGGGGGAATTTCCCGTTAATTAACCGATAATTAACCGTGAAAAGAAGAAATTTACCGCTCTCATAGATTCTGACATGTAAAAAATTGGCTGACCAACTTTAGTTTTCTTAAAATTTTCTGATGAGGATATAACCAAATAATTAACCGATATTTAACCGTGGAAATAAAAATTCATACGGGGTGCTCCAAACGGAGATAACGAACATAGCACCCTGTATCCTTAGAAAAAACGGAATTTTTATTCAATTATCTTATTCGACACTGAAAATAAGCAAACATTTGCTAAAACAATTTTTCTATAAAATGTATATTTCCAAAGTTAGACGCAAACGAAAATGTGGTCTGTTAAGTTCATATGAAGTAAGAATACCAACATTTTTTTTTTTTTTGAGTTTTTCGAAAAAATTTTTATGGGGGAATTTCCCGTTATTTAACCGATAATTAACCGTGAAAAGAAAAAATTTACCGCTCTCATAGATTCTAGGATATAAAAAATTGGCTGACCAACTTTAGTTTTCTTAAAATTTTCTGATGAGGATATAACCAAATAATTAACCGATTTTTAACCGTGGAAATAAAAATTCATACAGGGTGCTCCAAACCGCGATAACGAACATAACACCCTGTATTCTTAGAAAAAACGGAATTTTTATTCAATTATCTTATTCTACACTGAAAATAAGCAAACATTTGCCAAAACAATTTTTCTATAAAATGTATATTTCCAAAGTTAGACGCAAACGAAAATATGGTCTGTTAAGTTCATATGAAGTAAGAATACCAACATTTTTTTTTTTTTTTGAGTTTTTTGAAAAAATTTTTATGGGGGAATTTCCCGTTAGTTAACCGATAATTAACCGTGAAAAGAAAAAATTTACCGCTCTCATAGATTCTAAGATATAAAAAATTGGCTGACCAACTTTAGTTTTCTTAAAATTTTCTGATGAGGATATAACCAAATAATTAACCGATATTTAACCGTGGAAATAAAAATTCATACGGGGTGCTCCAAACCGAGATAACGAACATAGCACCCTGTGTTCTTAGAAAAAACGGAATTTTTATTCAATTATCTTATTCTACACTGAAAATAAGCAAACATTTGCTAAAGCAATTTTTCTATAAAATGTATATTTCCAAAGTTAGACGCAAACGAAAATGTGGTCTGTTAAGTTCATATGAAGTAAGAATACCAACATTTTTTTTTTTTTTTGAGTTTTTCGAAAAAATTTTTATGGGGGAATTTCCCGTTATTAAACCGATAATTAACCGTGAAAAGAAAAAATTTACCGCTCTCATAGATTCTAAGATATAAAAAATTGGCTGACCAACTTTAGTTTTCTTAAAATTTTCTGATGAGGATATAACCAAATAATTAACCGATATTTAACCGTGGAAATAAAAATTCATACGGGGTGCTCCAAACGGAGATAACAAACATAGCACCCTGTATCCTTAGAAAAAACGGAATTTTTATTCAATTATCTTATTCGACACTGAAAATAAGCAAACATTTGCAAAAACAATTTTTCTATAAAATGTATATTTCCAAAGTTAGACGCAAACGAAAATGTGGTCTGTTAAGTTCATATGAAGTAAGAATACCAACATTTTTTTTTTTTGAGTTTTTCGAAAAAATTTTTATGGGGGAATTTCCCGTTATTTAACCGATAATTAACCGTGAAAAGAAATAATTTACCGCTCTCATAGATTCTAAGATATAGCTTGGTCTGCTAACTTCATATGAAGTTAGCAGACCAACTTTAGTTTTCTTAAAATTTTCTGATGAGGATATAACCAAATAATTAACCGATTTTTAACCGTGGAAATAAAAATTTATACAGGGTGCTCTAAATCGAGATAACGAACATTGCACCCTGTATTCTCAGAAAAAACGGATTTTTTATTCAATTATCTTATTTGACACTGAAAATAAGTAAACATTTGCTAAAACAATTTTTCTATAAAATGTATATTTCCAAAGTTAGACGCAAACGAAAATGTGGTCTGTTAAGTTCATATGAAGTAAGAATACCAACATTTTTTTTTTTTTTGAGTTTTTCGAAAAAATTTTTATGGGGGAATTTCCCTTTATTTAACCGATAATTAACCGTGAAAAGAAAAAATTTACCGCTCTCATAAATTCTAAGATATACAAAATTGGCTGACCAACTTTAGTTTTCTTAAAATTTTCTGATGAGGATATAACCAAATAATTAACCGATATTTAACCGTGGAAATAAAAATTCATACGGGGTGCTCCAAACCGAGATAACGAACATAGCACCCTGTATCCTTAGAAAAAACGGAATTTTTATTCAATTATCTTATTCTACACTGAAAATAAGCAAACATTTGCTAAAACAATTTTTCTATAAAATGTATATTTCCAAAGTTAGACGCAAACGAAAATGTGGTCTGTTAAGTTCATATGAAGTTAGAAAACCAACATTTTTTTTTTTTTTTGAGTTTTTCGAAAAAGTTTTGATGGGGGAATTTCCCGTTAATTAACCGATAATTAACCGTGAAAAGAAGAAATTTACCGCTCTCATAGATTCTGACATGTAAAAAATTGGCTGACCAACTTTAGTTTTCTTAAAATTTTCTGATGAGGATATAACCAAATAATTAACCGATATTTAACCGTGGAAATAAAAATTCATACAGGGTGCTCTTAATCGAGATAACGAACATTGCACCCTGTATTCTCAGAAAAAAACGGATTTTTTATTCAATTATCTTATTCGACACTGAAAATAAGCAAACATTTGCTAAAACAATTTTTCTATAAAATGTATATTTCCAAAGTTAGACGCAAACGAAAATGTGGTCTGTTAAGTTCATATGAAGTAAGAATACCAACATTTTTTTTTTTTTGAGTTTTTCGAAAAAATTTTTATGGGGGAATTTCCCGTTAATTAACCGATAATTAACCGTGAAAAGAAATAATTTACTGCTCTCATAGATTCTAAGATATAGCTTGGTCTGCTAACTTCATATGAAGTTAGCAGACCAACTTAAGTTTTCTTAAAATTTATTGATGAGGATATAACCAGATAATTAAAAGATATTTAACCGTGAAAAATAAAATTTATACAGGGTGCTTCAAGCTGAGATAACGAACATAGCACCCTGTATTCTTAGAAAAAACGGAATTTTTATTCAATTATCTTATTTTACACTGAAAATAAGCAAACATTTGCAAAAACAATTTTTAAATAAAATGTATATTTCCAAAGTTAGACGCAAACGAAAATGTGGTCTGTTAACTTCATATGAAGTTAGCAGACCAACTTTAGTTTTCTTAAAATTTTCTGATGAGGATATAACCAAATAATTAACCGATTTTTAACCGTGGAAATAAAAATTCATACAGGGTGCTCCAAACCGGGATAGCGAACATAACACCCTGTATTCTTAGAAAAAACGGAATTTTTATTCAATTATCTTATTCTGCACTGAAAATAAGCAAACATTTGCTAAAACAATTTTTCTATAAAATGTATATTTCCAAAGTTAGACGCAAACGAAAATGTGGTCTGTTAAGTTCATATGAAGTAAGAATACCAACACTTTTTTTTTTTAGTTTTTCGAAAAAATTTTTATGGGGGAATTTCCCGTTATTTAACCGATAATTAACCGTGAAAAGAAAAAATTTACCGCTCTCATAGATTCTGACATGTAAAAAATTGGCTGACCAACTTTAGTTTTCTTAAAATTTTCTGATGAGGATATAACCAAATAATTAACCGATATTTAACCGTGGAAATAAAAATTCATACAGGTTGCTCTTAATCGAGATAACGAACATTGCACCCTGTATTCTCAGAAAAAAACGGAATTTTTATTCAATTATCTTATTCGACACTGAAAGTAAGCAAACATTTGCTAAAACAATTTTTCTATAAAATGTATATTTCCAAAGTTAGACGCAAACGAAAATGTGGTCTGTTAAGTTCATATGAAGGAAGAATACCAACATTTTTTTTTTTTTGAGTTTTTCGAAAAAATTTTTATGGGGGAATTTCCCGTTAATTAACCGATAATTAACCGTGAAAAGAAAAAATTTACCGCTCTCATAGATTCTAAGATATAAAAAATTGGCTGACCAACTTTAGTTTTCTTAAAATTTTCTGATGAGGATATAACCAAATAATTAACCGATTTTTAACCGTGGAAATAAAAATTCATACGGGGTGCTCCAAACGGAGATAACGAACATAGCACCCTGTATCCT
>CATOTO010000063.1:0-30009 GCA_951812925.1 Calliopum simillimum | reverse complement strand
GGTCACCTTGCCGTCCACCACTTCCAGCTCATTGGCGAACACATAGTCGATGCCCAGCTTGGCCTGCAAATTGCTGGCAAAGTAGGTGAAGCCGCCGGGACAGGATCGCGGTCTTGTAGCCCAGTCGCTTGAGTTCGGCGAACAGAATTTCCGCGCCCTTCGGTCAGGCGCAGCGAGGCGCCAATGGAATCCAGCACGCTGACATCCAGCCCTTTGAGCAACGCCAGGCGCTCCTTGAAACTGGCGCGAAAATCCAGCTCGCCGGCCATGGCGCGCTCGGTGATGGCCGAGACCTGCTCGCCCACGCCGGCGGCTTTGGCCAGTTCGTCGATGACTTCGGCCTCGATCAGCGTGGAGTCCATGTCGAACACCGCCAAACGGCGGTTGCGACGGTACAGCGAGTCTTCCTGGAAGGCGATATCGACATTCAGCTCCTGCGCCACGCTGAGAAACTCAGCGCGCAGGGCCTGCGGGTCGGCCGGTTCGCCGCGTACGGAAAACTCGATGCAGCCCTTGCCCAGGTCGCTCGGCATATCCAGAGGCACGCGTCGGGACAGACGGTCGATATGGTCGATATTCAGGGCATGATGGGCGGTGATCGCGCTGACGCGCTGCAATTGCTCGGCCGTGACCTTGCGGCTCAGCAGCGTCACGATGTGGCGTTTGTCGCGCTGGCTGTCCACCCAGTGCTGGTAGTCCGCTTCGGACAGCGCGGTGAAACGCACCTGCTGCTCCCATTCTTGCGCGGCAGACAGGATGTCGGTACGCAGGGACTCGGCCTGTTCCTTGCCCGGGATTTCCACCAGGATGCCGAACGACAGGGTGTCGTGGATCACAGCCTGGCCGATGTCGAGAATGTTCACCCCACCCTGGGCCAGAACGCCGGTAATGGCCGCGGCGAGACCCGGGCGGTCAACGCCGGTGATGTTTATCAGGACAATTTCGCGCAAGGCGCACCCCCAGGCTGGAAAAAAAACCGCATTCTACCCACTTTCAGTGACCATCGGGCACAGCGAGCGCTTTGCCGGTACAGGGCCTGTCGCTATACTGCGCGTCAACTTCACGGACCAAGAGCCGAGCGCAAGTGAACCGGCCCACGCCAGTAAAAAACCGATAACTTCTTCCTGCTGATCTTCCGTGCACTGCGTCATCGCCGTGTACCGATAGCATTACGCATCGCCAGCCATAACGTGATCCTGGTCGCCCTGGCCCTGGTGATCTACGCCTGCGTGATGGGCTTGCAGTTCAAGCAGGCCATGCACGAGCAGGCTGACGCCCTGGGCGAGAGCCTGACGACCCAGACCGCCACCTCGGCGACCGAGCTGTTGGTGTCCAACGACATCCTCAGCCTCAACGTGCTGCTCAATAACCTGACCAAAAACCCGCTGGTGGCCCACGCGGCCATTTACAGCGTGGACAACCGGATCATGGCCGAAGCCGGGCAGCGCCCGAAGAATGGCCTGCTCGGCGAAGCCGAAGGCCTGTACCAGAGCAATATCACGTTTCAGGACGTGAAGGCCGGCCAGCTTCGCATCAGCCTGGACATGCAGCAATTCCAGCAGCCGATGACCATCAGCCTGCAAAGCATGGGCATCCTCAGCGCGATTCTGCTGGCACTGGCGTTGGCCTTGAGCCTGCGTCTGGGGCGGCATATCTCCACGCCATTGATGCAACTGCGCATCTGGCTGCGCGATATCGACGAGCACACCCCGGCCACCGACCGCCAGGATGAGATCGGCGACCTTGCGCGCCAGCTTCACGCCAGCTTTGCGCCGGAGCCGGTGGTGCCCGAGGTTGAACCCGAGCCCGAGTACGACGACACCGATTACGACGACGAACCCGAGTTTGAAGTCCGTGACCTGCGCGACCCCGGCTTTGACGAAAGCGCCCCGGTCGCCAGCGTCAAGCCCGCACCGCGCCAGGTAATCCGGGCCCAGGAAGACGAACTGGACGACGAAGACCCGTTCGCTGATCTGCGCGATACCTCGGCTGCCAACCCTGCGGTGGCGCCAAAAGCGGCAGTGGTGAAAAACACCGAGCCGCAGCACAGCGCCGTTCTCGCCGTACAACTGGGCTCTCAGGAGCAACTGCGCCGCCTGCCCCGAGCGCGCCTGACCGAACTGCTGGAACGCTACCGCGACTGCCTCGACCAGGCCGCATCGCTGTACCAAAGCGAGCTGCACACCCTGAACGACGGCAGCACGCTGATGCTGTTCCACAGCGAAGACAGCGGCGAAGACTACCTGACCAATGCTATTTGCTGCGGTGAGCTGCTGCGCGCCCTGGGGCATGAACTGCAGATCGAAGTGGCCGACAGTGGCATCACCCTGCAATTGCAGCTGGGCCTGACCGTCGGCGACGATCTGTTCGGCATGAGCCAGATCGACCTGCTGCTGACCGAAATCGCTCAGGATGCACTGGCGCTGTCCCAACACAGCCGCAACTTGCTGCTGGTGGAACGCAAGATCAGTGAAGACGGGCTGATCCGCCAGCGCGCGCGCATTCGCCCGATCGCCAGCCCTGAGGGCGCGAGCTGCGTGGAGCGGTTGATGGAGCCGTACCCATCGATGCTGGAACGTCAGTTGGCACGGATGCACGAGACCCGCAACAAGCCCTGAGCCACACGGCAGCGTTCACTAAAGAGTGGGACTTGTGGGAGCGGGCTTGCTCGCGAAGGCGGTGTGACAGTCAATACACAAGGCGACTGCGACACCGCGTTCGCGAGCAAGCCCGCTCCCACATGTGATCTACAACCCAACTCGAATCTTCGCCAAACAAAAGGCCCGCTTACTCAGCGGGCCTTTTTGTTGGAGCGGTGTTGGCTCAGAACCTGAACACTTCCATATCCGTACGAATCGGCGTGGCCATCGGCATCTTCGGCTTTTCCGGTGCGGCCGGCTTGGCCTGTGCCGGGGCCTGCCTGCGCGTGGCTTCGGCAATCGGCGGCTGGTTGGCCAACGGCTTGAGGGCCACCGACAACTGCTGCGCCAATTGCTGCAACAACACGCCCTGGGCCTGGACCTGGGACGCGGTGGTGCCAGCGTGTTGTTCCTGCAGATGCACGATACGGTTATCGCGCACCTGACCGCGGCGGTCGATCAAGCGCCACTGCGCATCGAGGATCGCCGGCTGCGATTCGCCGGAGTCAAGCCGGGTAATGGTCAACAGCACCTGCACATCCGGGGTAAAGCCGGTAGGCGCAGGCGCCAGCACCACGCGCTGGCTGTCAAGATGACCGGCCACCTGGCGCAGCATCAACTGGTTGATGTCGGACGACAGGCTGCCTGCCCAACGACCATCCAGGGAACCTTGCAGGCTGCCGTCGTTCTGACGTTGCAGCAGGGTCTCGCGTTGCAGGTAGTCGGCGACCACCACCGGACCCAGTAATACAGCCATGCCAGCAGCTTGTGCGGGCTGGGCCGGACTTCCGCTGTCCAGCTGGTACAGCGACACCGGTTGGTGCGTGCTGCAACCCGCCAGCCCCAACAGGCCAGCGAGCATCAAAAATAGAGGAAGGCGTGGAGCAGTCATCATCCCATCCAGGTGGCGGCCACTAGGCGAACCACAATGTAATACTAAAAATAACCTAAACACGCTCGGCCACGCCGGCGCTGGAAAGGCCATATCATCCGTGAATATGCGCCATGACTCCAGCGCCAAAGCACCGATCTACCGCTTAAATCCTAGATCAAGGGCTCTAAACCGCGTTAAACGGGTGTTTCCACGAGTAAAGCATCCACACGCTGGAAGCCACGTGGCAATTTGTTGCCACGGCGGCCCCGCTCCCCCCTTGTAGTGTTCAAGGTCGTCAGGGCGCAGCGACAACGTGCGCTTGCCCGCCTGGAGCACCAGGGTAGAACCTTCAGGGATTACCGCGATGTCGGTTACGTACTCTTCGCGACTGGCCACCCGCTCCCCTGGAATACCAATGATCTTGTTGCCCTTGCCTTTGCCCAACTGCGGCAGATCGCTGATCTTGAACACCAACAGACGCCCCTCGGTGGTCACCGACGCCAGCCAGTTGCTGTCGCGATTGTCCACCGGACGCGGCAGAATCACCTTGGCGTTGTTCGGCAGGCTCAACAGCGCCTTGCCCGCCTTGTTCTTGGCCTGCAGGTCTTCACCCTTGACCACGAAACCGTAGCCGGCATCGGATGCGATCACGTACAGCGAGTCATCATCGGGCAGCAGCACGCACTCGAAACTCGCCCCCGGCGGCGGCGTCAGACGCCCGGTCAGCGGCTCGCCCTGCCCGCGTGCAGACGGCAAGGTGTGGGCCGGCACCGAATAACTGCGTCCCGTTGAGTCGATAAACACCGCAAACTGGTTCGAACGCCCGGCCGCAGCGGTCTTGAAGCCATCGCCAGCCTTGTAGGACAGGCCGGTCGCGTCGATATCATGACCCTTGGCCGAACGAACCCAACCCTTTTCCGACAGAACGACGGTAATTTTCTCGTTAGGCAACAGCTCGGTTTCTGTCAGGGCTTTGGCCTCGGCGCGCTCGACAATCGGCGAACGGCGGTCGTCGCCATAGGTTTCGGCGTCCTTGATCAGCTCGCTGCGCACCAGCTTCTTGAGCTTGGCTTCGCTGCCCAGCAGCGCTTGCAGCTTGGCCTGTTCCTTGAGCAGCGCATCCTGTTCGTCGCGCAGCTTCATTTCTTCCAGACGCGCCAACTGGCGCAAGCGGGTGTCGAGGATGTAGTCGGCCTGGATCTCGCTCAGTTCGAAACGCGCGATCAGCTCGGCTTTCGGGTGCTCGGCGGTACGGATGATATGGATCACTTCATCCAGGTTGAGGTAGGCAATCAGCAAACCGTCCAACAGGTGCAGGCGACGCTCGACCTTGTCCAGGCGAAATTGCAGACGGCGGCGCACGGTCTGGATGCGGAACTCCAGCCACTCCACCAGCAGGTTGCGCAGGTTCTTCAGCTGCGGCTTGCCGTCCAGGCCGATGATGTTGACGTTGACCCGGTAGCTGGACTCCAGATCGGTGCTGGCGAACAGATGCTGCATCAACACTTCGTGGTCGACCCGGCTGTTGGTCGGGATGATCACGATGCGGCAGGGGTTTTCGTGGTCGGACTCGTCACGCAGGTCGGCCACCTGCGGCAGTTTCGACGGTTTGGCCTGCATCAGCGCGGCAATCTGCTCCAGCACCTTGGCCCCGGAGACCTGATGCGGCAGCGCGGTGACAATAATGTCGCCATCTTCGATGTGGTACACGGCGCGCATGCGTACAGAGCCCTTGCCGGTCTCGTACATTTTCAGCAGGTCGGCGCGCGGCGTGATGATTTCCGCTTCGGTCGGGTAGTCCGGGCCCTGGATATGCTCGCACAGCTGCTCAACCGTGGCTTTGGGCTCGTCGAGCAGGCGCACGCACGCGGTGGCGACTTCGCGCAGGTTGTGCGGCGGCACGTCAGTGGCCATGCCGACCGCGATGCCGGTGGTGCCATTGAGCAGGATATTGGGCAAACGTGCCGGCAACACCAGCGGCTCGTCGAGGGTGCCGTCAAAGTTCGGCCCCCAGTTCGCCGTGCCCTGGCCCAACTCGCTGAGCAGCACTTCGGAATAACGCGACAAGCGCGCTTCGGTATAACGCATGGCCGCGAAGGACTTGGGATCATCCGGCGCACCCCAGTTGCCCTGCCCGTCCACCAGCGTGTAGCGGTAGCTGAATGGCTGGGCCATCAACACCATCGCTTCATAGCACGCCGAGTCGCCGTGGGGGTGGAACTTGCCGAGCACGTCACCGACGGTACGCGCCGACTTCTTGTGCTTGGAATCGGCGTCCAGGCCCAACTCACTCATGGCGTAGATGATGCGCCGCTGCACGGGCTTGAGGCCGTCGCCGATATGCGGCAAGGCCCGGTCCATGATCACGTACATGGAGTAGTTGAGGTAGGCATTTTCGGTGAAGTCAGCCAGCGATCGGCGTTCTACGCCATCTAAGCTGTCTGCGAGGATGTCACTCATGCGGGCCTCATCATGGTTTGGTAACGCGCGGTGGCAAGACCACTGCGCCGGGTCAATTCAAGTGTTTGGTGGTTCATGGCTGGGCACTCCAGCCACCGGCCGGGGCGGCAAAACGGTAGACCACCGGGCGTTTTTCACCATCGGCGCGTGGGCCGAAGTTGTTGTCGATGCCCAACCAGGCACCGTCTTCGTCAATCACCAGGGCTTCGGCCAGGCCATAGGGCTGGGCGTAACGCCGCTCAGGCTTGAGGGTTTCGTCGGCAAACGACCAGCACAGCTCGACCTTGGCCGTGACCGGGTCACGCCGGCAAATCTGGAAGGCATTACGCTCAAGGGTGAACAGCTTGCCCTTGAACAGTGCCAGGTCGGCAAAATCCCTCGACACCGCCTTCGCGTAGGTGAACTGGGCCGGCTGAACTTCCTGGCCGGCTTCGCTGAGCAACACGCAGGCACCGTCACAATCCCACAGGCTGTGCGGGCGCTTGATGGAAATCAGCCCGCGCCGCTCGCGCTCGGCGGCGAGCCAGATCTGGTTGCCCTCGGGGTTTACCGCCAGGCCTTCAAACAGCGCATTGAAGTGCAGCAACATGCCGCTGGCCCGTGCTTCGCGCACCATGCGCGGGGCGATCTGCAGCCACTGCGGCGCGCCGTCCACCGGCACCTGCAGCACCGCCGCATGGGCTTCGCTGACGATGTAGCGGTTACCTGCGGCATCGCAGCTGATGCCTTCAAAATCCAGGTCGCCGCCGCGAATGAACGACGCCGCCGTGGTGCGCGAGCGCAAGCCCCACGGCAAACCGGACTCGGGCACCGGTGGCACCTCGATCTTTACCGTTTCGGCTTGCCACACCGGCGCGCTGATATCCAGGCGATAGATCTGTTCATCGTCGCGGTCGGACACCGTCCATAAATCCTTGCCGCACAGCGCCAGGCCCGACAGGTTACCGCCACGCATGCCGTCCACGGCGTGCTCGGACACCAGCTTGAGCTCCGCCACGGGAGCGGCCACTGTGTCGGTGGCCACCAGAGCGCTCACCATCAGGATCGCCAGGGCGATGCCTGTGCGCATCAGCCCAACACCTCGGCCAGGTTGCCTTTGGATTCCAGCCAGGCTTTGCGATCCGGCGCGCGTTTCTTGGCCAGCAGCATGTCCATCATTTCCGACGTGCCGGCGAAATCTTCCAGGGTCAACTGCACCAGGCGCCGGGTGTTGGGGTCCATGGTGGTTTCGCGCAATTGCGGCGGGTTCATTTCGCCCAGGCCCTTGAATCGCGTGACCTGTGGCTTGCCGCGTTTCTTCTCGGCCACCAGGCGGTCGAGGATGCCGTCACGCTCGGCTTCGTCCAGGGCGTAGAAAATCTCCTTGCCCAGGTCAATGCGGTACAGCGGCGGCATGGCGACGTAAACGTGACCGGCATCCACCAACGGACGGAAGTGCTGCACGAACAGCGCGCACAGCAGCGTGGCGATGTGCAAACCGTCGGAGTCAGCGTCGGCGAGGATGCAGATCTTGCCGTAGCGCAGCTGGCTCATGTCCGCCGCGCCGGGGTCAACGCCGATGGCCACGGCGATGTTGTGCACTTCCTGGCTGGCCAGGACTTCGCTGCCATCGACTTCCCAGGTATTGATGGATCTTGCCGCGCAACGGCAGGATCGCCTGAAACTCCTTGTCCCGCGCCTGCTTGGCGGAACCGCCGGCAGAATCACCCTCGACCAGGAACAGCTCGGAGCGCATCGGGTCCTGCCCGGCGCAGTCGGCCAGTTTGCCAGGCAGTGCCGGGCCCTGGGTGATGCGCTTGCGCTCGACCTTCTTGCTCGCCTTGAGGCGACGGCCGGCGTTGTTGATCGCCAGTTCGGCCAGGGCCAGGCCCAGCTCCGGATGCGCATTGAGCCACAGGCTGAAGGCGTCCTTGACCACACCGGAGACAAACGCCGCCGCCTCGCGGGACGACAGGCGCTCTTTGGTCTGGCCGGAGAACTGCGGCTCCTGCATTTTCATCGACAGCACGAATGCGATGCGCTCCCACACGTCTTCCGGCGCCAGCTTCACACCGCGCGGCAGCAGACTGCGGTATTCGCAGAATTCGCGCATGGCATCCAGCAAACCCTGACGCAACCCGTTGACGTGGGTGCCGCCCTGGGCCGTGGGGATCAGGTTGACGTAGCTTTCCTGCACACTGTCGCCGCCTTCGGGCAGCCACAGCAGCGCCCAGTCGACGGCTTCTTTATTACCGGCCAGGCTGCCGCAGAATGGCTCGTTGGGCAGACGTTCGAAGTCGCTGACGGAGTCTTCGAGGTAGGAACGCAGGCCGTCCTCGTAATGCCACTCGACTTTTTCGCCGGTGCCTTTGTCTTCAAAGACGACCAGCAGGCCCGGACACAGCACGGCCTTGGCCTTGAGCACGTGTTTGAGGCGACTGATGGAAAATTTCGGCGAATCGAAGTATTTGGGGTCCGGCGCGAAGTACACGCTGGTGCCGGTGTTGCGCTTGCCGACAGTGCCGACCACTTGCAGGTCGGTGGCCTTGTAGCCATCGGCAAAGGTCATCTCGTACTCGTTGCCGTCACGCTTGACCTTGACCCTGACCTGCGTGGACAGGGCGTTGACCACTGAAATACCCACGCCGTGCAGGCCACCGGAGAACTGGTAGTTCTTGTTGGAGAACTTGCCGCCGGCGTGCAGCTTGGTGAGGATCAGCTCGACGCCCGATACGCCCTCTTCCGGGTGAATGTCCACCGGCATGCCGCGGCCGTCATCGGACACTTCAAGGGAATGGTCAGCGTGGAGAATCACATGCACCGATTTGGCGTGCCCGGCCAAGGCTTCGTCGACGCTGTTGTCGATGACTTCCTGGGCGAGGTGGTTCGGCCGACTGGTGTCGGTGTACATGCCGGGGCGTTTGCGCACCGGGTCGAGGCCCGAGAGGACTTCGATGGCGTCTGCGTTATAAGAGCTAGCGCTGGGAGTGGCCATGGGGTCTCGTCTAGAGTCTTGCGATTAAAAAGTACCCTGGGATTTCACAATGCGCTGAAATCGAAGGATTGATACTGATCTGCGCCAATGCCGGCAAAGCTGAGCAAGGCTGGCAATTGTCGGGCAAAGCCCTGGTAACCATGGTCGCCGCCGGCCTGGATGCGCAAGGCACAGGCACGGTAGTACTGCTGGGCGAGGCGATAATCCAGGGTTTCATCTCCGGTCTGCAACCACACCTGATAACGCGCGGCGTCCTGGGGCGCCGGCACTTCCAGCTCGGCCAGCGCCGTGACGTGGTCGTGGGTCAGTTCCCAGGTTTCATCGGTATAGAGGTTCTTCTGGGTGCCCAGGTAACCGTCGAACATCCGATGAGGGCTGACCGCAGGGTTGACCAGCAGCGCCTTGAGGCCATGGCGCTGCGCGAGATGGGTTGCATAGTAGCCGCCGAGTGAGCTGCCGACCAGCAATGGCCGCCCCAGTTGCGCAATGGCCTCTTCCAATTGAGGAATCGCCTTGCGCGGATGGTGATGCAGGGCCGGCACGCGCAATTGGTCGGCCAGGCCAAGGCTGTCCATCACGGTCGTCAGCTGGCTGGCCTTGTTGGAAACCGGCGCGCTGTTGAAAACCGTGGATATACAAGATCGAAGCGGACATGCCGGGGCTCTCCGTGACTCAGCCAAAGAGGCGCAGTTTACAGGGAATATGGGCAAACGAGGATCGAATGTCGGGAGCCAGCCCCCTCCCACATTTGTTTGGTGTTTGCAGCTTTTAATAGTCGTTGCTGCCGTAATCGACAGTAAAAGCAAAGTCTGGGACACGCTCCACCCCGGTCTCCAACCGCCCGTCGGCATGCAGGCGCAGCCAACGGTAGCCCGGCGCCTGCTCGCTGACCGCAAAATCCTCGCTGCCCGGCGCGAACTGGATGCAGGTGGACGGCGATGCCAGCAGACGCACTCCGCTGCGCACTTGATCGATCTCCTGATGCACATGCCCCCACAGCACCGCCCTGACCTGGGGAAAGCGATCGAGCACGGCAAACAATGCTTCCGGATTGCGCAAACCAATGGGCTCCATCCACGCGCAGCCGATGGGCACCGGATGATGGTGAAAAACACACCAGATGATATTGATCAGGCGCCTCGCTCAAGGCCTGGGGCCAGCAGTTGCAGTTGCTGGTCCTCCAGGTAGCCCGGCACCGAGCCGGGCACGGCGGAATCGAGCAGAGTGATGCGCCAGTTGCCGACATCGACTACCGGTTCCAGCAGGTCGCTGTTGACGGCGGCCACGCTCATGACCTGCGGTTCATCGTGGTTTCCGGGAATCCAGCGCGTCGGTGCGCCAAGTGGCGCGGTCATCTCGCGAAACTGCTGATACGACGCCAGCGTGCCGTCCTGGGACAAATCTCCCGTGGCCAACACCAGATCGACACAAGGGCTGCTGCTCACGCACCGAGGGCAACCACCCGGTGCAGGCTGTCACGGGTATTCATGCCCAGCAGGGTGGCATCGCCCTCGGCAAACAGATGGCTGTCGGACAACTGCACCAGCAAGGCAGCGTCAGGGTTCACAGTGGGTACGCGGGGCAAGGCGCTCTCCCTGGCAATCACGGTAAATGAAGATGGGTGGCGATTATGCTCAAGCGCGGTCTAGCGCACCACTTCGAACTCATGGCCCAGGGCCAGGCAATGGCTCAACCATTCGCCGAGGAACACATTGAGCTGTGCTTTCTCATCGGGCTGGTGCATGAACACATTCGGGTAGGGATAGATGCTGCGAAAACGCCGCGCATGTTCGGCACTGATCACTTCGGCCATGCGCGCATCGTGATACACCTGCACTTCCAGTTGCGGCACCGGCAGCCACGGCAGGCTGTGCTCCTGGCGCACCCGCAGGGTGGTGGTGTAGGGGCAGTTGACGATGACTTCCAGGGCCAGCACGCCGAGCATCTGGTCGCCATGGGTCACCCCGATGCGCCGCGCCTCGGGGGCGTGGCGCATGTCGGGAAGCAGGCGCATCAGCCGCGCATAGTTGGCCTCGCAGGCCGCTTGCAGCCCGATCAGGTCAACGCGATAGCGTTCCCGTGCCTTTACTGCCATAACCCCCTCACTTCCGCGCGGTTAAGCGCGAGCCACTGCAGGGCGATAATGCTGGCTGCGTTGGAAATTCTGCCGTCGCGCACGGCTTGCAGGGCATCTTCGAACGCCCACACCGTGACGCGGATATCTTCTGCCTCTTCTTCCAATCCATGGACGCCGCCGGCCCCCGCGCTGTTGCAACGACCCAGGAACAGGTGCACAAATTCGGTACTGCCACCGGGCGACGGAAAATATTTGGTGATCGGCCACAGCGCGGAGAACGTCAGCCCAGCTTCCTCCTCGGCTTCGCGGTGTGCAACCTCCTCCGGCTCTTCGTCCTTGTCGATCAGCCCGGCGACCATTTCCACCAGCCACGGGTTATCGGTGCGCCCCATGGCGCCGACGCGGAACTGCTCGATCAACACCACTTCATCGCGTTGCGGGTCGTAGGGCAGCACGCAGACTGCGTCGTGACGCACGAACACCTCGCGGTTGATCACTCGGCTCATGCCGCCATCGAATTTTTCGTGGCGCAGTTGCACGCGGTCGAGTTTGTAGAAGCCTTTATAAGCATTGTCGCGCTGAACGATTTCGATTGTGCTCGGCGTCGATTTCGCAATATCCGTCATGTCCCATCCTCGATAAGCCTGCGCAATGGGCGCCATCCTAACGCGCTCCTGCCCTCGGATGCAGCCCCTTTCCAGTTGCCGGGATAGACGGCTGGCGTCAAACTCACTCTAATCAGCTTAGTGGCGAACTGACTGCCTTGCCGGTAGTCGAAGCTCCACGAATTTCGCTCTTATCGACGGAAGAAGACCATACATGTCGCTCTTGAAAATCGCCTCCGTGGCGTGTATCGCATTGACCCTCGGCGCCTGCCAGAGCCTGTTCCAACCCGCGTGGCGCACGCCTCTTGAAGCCACCCGCGACGCGAGCGAGCAAAGCAAGCCGGGGTGCGCCAGCGCCGATTGCCCACTGGTGAATATCGACACCGTACATTTCGCCAAGGAGCCCAAGCTGGACGCGCTGATCGAACAGCGCCTGCTGGAAATGGCTCAAACCAACGCCAGCGACCCGCTGCCGACCAGCCTGGACACTTATCGCGAGCAGTTCCTGAAGACCGCCGCCCCGCGCAACAGCATGTACTTGCAGGCCAAGGTACGCGAGCAGCATGACGGCTTGGTGATCATCGAACTGTCCAGCTACCTGGACCAGGGTGCCACCCACGGTGAGCCCGGCCGCGCCTTCATCAACTATTCGCGCCAGCAGCAAAAGGCCCTCTCGCTCACCGACATGCTGTTGCCCGGCAAGGAAGAGGCCTTCTGGAAAGCTGCCCAGGTGGCGCACAACAGCTGGCTGATCAGCACCCGCCTGAGCCTGGAGCCGGAGTTCGTGAAGAAGTATCCCTTCCAGAAAACCCCGAACGTGGCGCTGACCTACGGCGGTGTGATCCTCAAGTACCCCACCAGCACCATCGCGCCGTACGCCTTGGGCCACGTCGAGTTGCAGATCCCCTACTCGCGCCTGGAAGGCATCCTCAAGCCTGAGCTGGTGCCTGCGCGCCGCTGAAGGCGCGAGCCAGGACAAACTGCAACGACCCTGCCAGCACCAGCGCCGGCAGGGTCGCGCCGATGTCCGGATACAGGTTCGCCAGCAGGTGGTAAGTGGCGATGCCCCCCAGCCAGGCCACCAATGCCGGCCAGCGCAGCCCGACAACCACCCCCTGGCCGCGACGGCGCAGGATGAAATGATCCACCAGCACCACGCCAAACAGCGGCGCAAACACCGAGCCGATCAGCAGCAGGAAGTTCTGGTACTGGGCCAACGGCGCAACGCAGGCGATCAAGGTGCAGACCACCCCGATGGCCAGCGCCAGGTGTTCGACCCTCAAGCGCACCAGCATCGCGCTGGACACCGCCGCCGAGTGAATATCGGCAAACGCGTTTTCCGATTCGTCCAACAGGATCAGTAGCAGCGGAATGCCAAGACCCGCCCCGGCCAGCGCCAACAGCAAGGCATTCACCTCACCGCTCGGCGCGAACGCCAGGGTGTAGGCCACGCCCAGGCTCATCAGCCAGACATTGCCGATAAAGAACCCCAGCGCCGTGCCACCGAATACGCTCTTCGCGCGTTTGCCGAAGCGTGAGTAATCGGCAATCAACGGCAGCCAGGACAACGGCATGGCGATGGCGATATCAAAGCCCACCGCAAACGGCAGCGAGCCGTCACCAGGCCGAGCCCAGAGTGCGGCAAGATCGGCCTTGGCAAACAGGTTCCAGGTCAGCCACAGACAGGCGCCGAGCAGCAGCCAGATACCCCACTTGCGCAGGATCTGGCGCACGAAGGTCAACGGGCCGCTCACCGCCAGCAACGTCGCCAGGCCGCCGAAGAACAGGGTCCACAGCAGCGGGCTGGCGAACACACTGCCGTCGCTGAATGCCCGCGTGCCCAGCAGGCTGGCGGCGTCGCGCATCACGATGATTTCGAAGGAGCCCCAGCCGATCAACTGCAGCAGGTTGAGCAGCGCCGGCAGACTCGCCCCCCTGCTGCCAAGGCTGAGCTTGAGCGCGGCCATCGCGGACAGGCCGGTATCGCTGCCGATCACACCGACCGCGGCCAGCAGCAACACGCCGACCAGTGTGCCGAGGAAGATCGCCAACAATGAGCCCGACAGGCCCAGGCCAGGCGCCAATAAGGCGCCGGTCTGCAGGACCATCAGGCCGATGCCGAGGGAGAACCACAGGGAAAACAGGTCGCGGGCACCGAAGACGCGGTTGTCGCTCGGCACCGCGTTATCCGGGGAGTAAGTACTCGGTTGTATGTTCAAGGGTGTTATCTCTGAGGGGCACTGGTTGTTAGAAAGACTGCTTTTGCGAGCCCGCTCCCACATTTGGAATGCATTTCAAATGTGGGAGCGGGCTCGCGCGCGAAGAGGCCGGTACAGACACCTATAATCCCAATCAGACCTTTTTATACAGCTGACTGCCTTCCTGTTTGAACCGCTGCGCCTGCTCCGCCAACCCTTTGGCCACGTCCACATCCACCGCTTCAATGCGTTGGTTGGCCGCGTACTCGCGCACTTCGTGAGTCACCTTCATCGAGCAGAACTTCGGTCCACACATCGAGCAGAAGTGCGCGACCTTGGCCGATTCCTTGGGCAAGGTCTCGTCATGGAAGGCCCGCGCGGTGTCCGGGTCCAGGCCGAGGTTGAACTGGTCTTCCCAGCGAAACTCGAAGCGCGCCTTGCTCAACGCGTTGTCGCGAATCTGCGCGCCCGGATGGCCCTTGGCCAAATCCGCCGCGTGCGCCGCGATCTTGTAAGTGATGATCCCGGTTTTCACGTCATCCTTGTTCGGCAGGCCCAGGTGTTCCTTGGGCGTGACGTAGCAGAGCATGGCGCAGCCGAACCAGCCGATCATCGCCGCGCCGATGCCGGACGTGATGTGGTCGTAGCCCGGCGCAATGTCGGTGGTCAACGGGCCCAGGGTGTAAAACGGTGCCTCGTCGCAGCATTCAAGCTGTTTGTCCATGTTCTCCTTGATCAGCTGCATCGGCACATGGCCGGGGCCTTCGATCATGGTTTGCACGTCGTGCTTCCAGGCGATTTTGGTCAGCTCGCCGAGGGTTTCCAACTCGCCGAATTGCGCGGCGTCGTTGGCGTCGGCCACCGAGCCCGGGCGCAGGCCGTCGCCCAGGGAGAAGCTGACGTCGTAGGCCTTCATGATTTCGCAGATTTCTTCGAAGTGCGTGTAGGCGAAGTTTTCCTTGTGGTGCGCCAGGCACCACTTGGCCATGATCGCCCCGCCCCGGCTGACGATGCCGGTGACCCGGTTGGCGGTCAGCGGCACATAGCGCAGCAGCACGCCGGCGTGGATGGTGAAGTAATCGACGCCCTGCTCGGCCTGTTCGATCAGGGTGTCGCGGAACAGCTCCCAAGTCAGCTCCTCGGCCATGCCGTCGACTTTTTCCAGGGCCTGATAGATCGGTACGGTGCCGATCGGCACCGGCGAGTTGCGGATGATCCACTCGCGGGTTTCGTGAATATGCTTGCCGGTGGACAAGTCCATGATGTTGTCCGAACCCCAGCGAATGCCCCAGGTCATCTTCGCCACTTCTTCCTCGATGGACGAGCCGAGGGCGCTGTTGCCTATATTGCCGTTGATCTTCACCAGGAAGTTACGGCCGATGATCATCGGTTCCAGTTCGGTGTGGTTGATGTTGGCCGGGATGATCGCGCGGCCGCGGGCGATTTCCTCGCGCACGAACTCAGGGGTGATGATCTTCGGAATGCTCGCGCCAAAGCTGTGCCCGGCGTGCTGCTGCTTGAGCAGTCCGGCCGCGCGAGCTTCTTCGAGCTTCATGTTTTCGCGGATGGCGACGTATTCCATCTCCGGCGTGATGATGCCTTTGCGCGCGTAGTGCATCTGGCTGACGTTGGCGCCGGCCTTGGCGCGGCGCGGGTTCTGCAGGTGGGCGAAGCGCAGGTAGGCAAGCTCCGGGTTATCCAGGCGCTCCTGGCCATAGCGTGAACTCAGGCAGCTCAGGCGCTCGGTGTCGCCACGTTCTTCGATCCACGGCGAGCGCACGTCGGCCAGGCCTTTGCGCACGTCGATGATGACAGTGGGGTCGGTGTAAGGGCCGGACGTGTCGTAGACCACCACCGGTGCGTTGATTTCGCCGCCGAATTCGGTGGGCGTCACGTCCAGGCTGATCTGGCGCATGGGCACGCGGATATCGGGGCGCGAGCCCTGCACGTAGATCTTTTGCGAGCGGGTAAACGGCTGCACGGAGCCGGAGTCGACCTTGGCCGATTCACTCAGGTGCACGGCATTTTTTGATTTTTGGCTTTTTAGTTCGGTGCTCATCACGGGCTCTCCAACTTATCCAGGCGGTGGATTGTTGTCGGAGCGAACCTGGGACGGATGGACGCACTGATGGCAGTGCTGTGCTTTGTGCACGAGGGCGTTCGATGGTCGAACAGCATCCCGGACGAAGCACAAGAGGACTCGCCGGGTGACGAGAAATCTTGTTCCCTACGCAGGCGTTAACCTGATCAGGTTCAACGGGATCCGGTATTTACCGATCTCAGCCTTCCAACAAGGCACCCCGACAAGAACGTGGCCAGTCTAGACCATGGCGTGGGCAAATTGCCAATAGCGGTGGATCAAGCGTGATGAATGGCGTAATTGCAGGATTGTTGTGCCGAGGTCGCGCCACTACACTCCAGAGCGGCCTCAAGGCTTGACGCTCTAAAAGCGCCACCGTAGCCTTGGGCGATTAATTATCAGCGTAATATTAATTCAGGGATCGCCTCATGCTGCGCAAACTCTCACTGGCCCTTGCCGTGTCTTGTGCGACCAACGGACTGGTCTGGGCAGCTGAAGCGCCCTTGTCCGTCAATACCGATCTGGTCAGCGTCTACCAGGAGGCGATGAACAACAACGCCGACCTGGCCGCCGCTCGCGCTCAATATGGCGCGCAAAAGGAAGTGGTGCCCCAGGCCCGCGCCGGCTTGCTGCCCAACCTCTCGGCCGGCGCCGACAGCAACAATGTGCGCACCCAGATCGACCAGCCAGCGGCCACTGTCAACCGTGATGCCCACTCCTGGCGCGCGACGTTGAGCCAGCCACTGTTTCGCGCCGACCGCTGGTTCCAGCTGCAGGCCGCCCATGCGGTCAACGAGCAGGCCTCGCTGCAACTCTCGGCAACCGAGCAGAACCTGATTCTGCAAAGCGCCGAAAGCTACTTCGCGGTGCTGCGCGCCCAGGACAACCTGGCCTCGACCAAGGCCGAAGAAAATGCCTTCAAGCGTCAGTTGGACCAGTCCAACGAGCGCTTCGACGTGGGCCTGTCGGACAAGACCGACGTGTTGCAATCCCAGGCCAGCTACGACACCGCGCGCGCCAACCGCATCCTCGCCCAGCGCCAGGTGGACGATGCCTTCGAGGCGCTGATCACCCTCACCAACCGCCAGTACAACGCCATCCAGGGCATCGTCCACAGCCTGCCGGTGTTGCCGCCAGTGCCAAACGACGCCAAGGCCTGGGTCGAAACCGCCGGCCGTCAGAACCTCAACCTGCTGGCCAGCAACTACGCCGTCACCGCCGCCGAAGAAACCCTGCGCCAGCGCAAGGCCGGCCACTTGCCCACGCTCGATGCGGTGGCGCAGTACGAAAAAGGTGACAACGACGCGCTGGGCTTCAGCAATCCGAACCAATTGCCTATTCCTTACGGCGGCGACGTGTCCCAGCGCACCGTCGGCCTGCGCCTGAATATCCCGCTCTACAGCGGCGGCCTTACCAGTTCGCAGGTACGCGAGTCCTACTCGCGCCTGGACCAGTCCGAACAACAGCGCGAAGGCCTGCGCCGCCAGGTGGTGGAAAACACCCGCAACCTGCACCGCGCGGTGAACACCGATGTGGAGCAGGTGCAGGCGCGCCGCCAGTCGATCATCTCCAACCAGAGCGCGGTGGAAGCCACGGAAATCGGTTACCAGGTGGGGACGCGCAATATCGTCGACGTGCTGGACTCGCAGCGCCAGCTCTATGCGTCGGTGCGCAACTACAACAACAGCCGCTATGACTACATTCTCGACAATCTGCGATTGAAGCAGGCAGCCGGCACCTTGAACCCAGGTGACCTTCAGGACCTGACCCGTTACCTCAAGGCCGACTACAACCCGGATCGCGACTTCCTGCCACCGGACCTGGCCAAAGCCGCCGCCGAACAGCTCAAGGCCCGCCCCGGGTCCTGACAACCCTCCCACAGTTTTATCGGTGCTGTGTCAGTTGATCAGCCGGCCAAGGCCATCCAGCAAACGCTGCAACGCGCCCTGGTTGGCCTGCATCACCTTGAGCCCCGCCTGCGCCATGCGGCGGGCATCCTGCGGCAACTCGAACAACTGCCGCACAGCCTCGGCCAGCCCCTCTGCATCATCCACCTCACGCAACGCCCCGGCCTCGCGCATCATCGCGCTGATCTCCAGAAAGTTGAACAGGTGCGGTCCCATGATCACCGGCAACCCCAACGCCGCCGGTTCAAGCGGATTATGCCCGCCGGTCGCTACCAGGCTGCCGCCGACAAAAGCGCTGTCGGCCAATGCATAGAGAAACAGCAGCTCGCCCATGGTATCGCCGAGCAACACGGCGGTTTGCGCCGTGACGGGCTCGTCGCTGGACCGGCGCACCGTGGCAAAACCCTGCTGCTCGCACAGCTCGAACATCGGGCCAAAGCGTTCCTGATGGCGCGGCACCAGAATCAGCAGCGCATTGGGATAGCTCTCGAGCAACTGACGATGAGCCGCGAGTACCACCGCATCCTCGCCTTCGTGGGTGCTGGCGGCGATCCATACCGGGCGCTGCGTGGCGCCCCATTGTTCACGCAGGGCCGCAGCGCGTGCCGGCAATTGCGGGTCGATGCTCAGGTCGAACTTGATCGAGCCGGTGACCTGCACCGTATCCGCTCGCGCGCCCAGGCGTCGGAAGCGTTCGGCTTCGGTGTGCGTCTGCACGGCCAACAGGCTCATCTCGGCCAGCATCGGCGCGGTGAGTCTGGCAAACCGGGCGTAGCCCTTGGCCGAACGCGCCGACAGTCGCGCATTGGCCAACGCCACCGGAATGCCGCGCCGGGCGCAGGCGTGGATATGGTTGGGCCACAATTCGGTTTCCATGATGACAGCGAGCCTGGGCTGCACGCGATCAAGAAAGCGCTTTGCCGCGCACGGCACGTCATAGGGCAGGTAGCAATGCTGGATGCGCGGCTCATTGGCAAACAGCGCCTGGATACGCTCGGAACCGGTCGGCGTCATGCAGGTGACTGTGATCGGCAACTGCGGATAACGCTCCAGCAGCCCACGAACCATGGGCGCTGCGGCAATGCTTTCGCCCACCGACACGGCATGCACCCAGATCCCGCCGGGCTGCATCGCCGGCAAGCCGAGGGAAAACCGCTCGCCCACGCGCTGTGCATAGGCCGGTGCCTTGCGTGCACGCAGCCACAGACGTAAAGCCACCAACGGCAGCGCCAGGTAAAACAGACAGCTGTAGAGAGTTCTATTCATGGCGGCGGAGTTTATCGGCTTTTTCAATAGTCAGCCTATAGAATGCCCATCCTGATAACGCCGCACGCCGAGGACTGCCCCATGAATCCCGCCTATTACTATCTGGCTATCGCCATCTGCTCGGAAGTGATCGCCACCGTGTCCATGAAAGCTATCAAGGGCTGGAGTACGCCGATCCCGCTGCTGCTGGTGATCGTGGGGTATGGCGTGGCGTTCTGGATGCTCACCCTGGTGGTGCGCACGGTGCCGGTGGGCGTGGCGTATGCCGTGTGGGCCGGAATGGGCATTGTGATGGTGAGCATCGCCGCGTTGTTTATCTACGGGCAGAAGCTCGATGTGCCGGCGATGCTGGGGATGGGCTTGATTGTGCTGGGCGTGGTGGTGATCCAGCTGTTCTCGAAAACCGCCGGGCACTGACCGCCACGCAACAGCCTGTATACTGCGCCCCTTGTTTTGAACACTGAGGTCGCCCATGCCATCCGATATTTCCACCGACGTCCTGATTGTCGGCGCCGGGGTTGCCGGCCTCTGGCTGAATGCGCGTCTGCGCCGCCAGGGCTTTTCCACGGTGGTGGTGGAAAGCGCCACCCTGGGCGGCGGGCAGAGTGTGAAATCCCAGGGGATCATTCATGGCGGTGCGAAATACGCACTGCACGGCGCGCTGACCGGCGCCTCCGAGGCAATTGCGGACATGCCGCGCCGCTGGCGCGAAGCTCTGGCCGGCAGCGGCGAGCTGGATTTGTCAGGCGTGCGCCTGCTGTCCGAGGCTCACTACCTGTGGTCCCCCGGCACCCTGGCCGGTAACCTCACCAGCTTTTTCGCCAGCAAGGCCGTGCGCGGCCGGGTCGATCAGGTCAAGGGCGACGCGTTGCCACCGGCCCTGCAGGACCGCCGCTTCAAGGGCAAGGTCTATCGCCTGGCGGAACTGGTCGTCGACGTGCCCAGCCTGATCGAACGCCTGGCGCAACTGGCCGGTGACGGTCTGCTTGCCGGGCAACGCGTTGAGCCGCTGCTGGAAGGCAATGCGCTGGTGGGCCTGACGGTGGATGGCCGCCACATCCGCGCCCAGCGCATCGTGCTGAGCGCTGGCGGCGGCACCGCCGAGCTGCTCAAGGCCCTGGGCCTGAGCGCACCGGCCATGCAAAAACGCCCACTGCACATGATCATCGCCAAAGGCCCCGGCCTTAAACCGCTGTACGCCCACTGCCTGGGCGGCGGCACCAAGCCGCGCATCACCATCACCACCCACCCGGCCGCCGACGGCAATTGGGTGTGGTACATGGGCGGCGATATCGCCGAGGCCGACGGCGTGACACGCACCCCACAGGAACAGATCGCCACGGCGCAAAAAGAGCTTTCGCAACTGCTGCCGTGGATCGACATGAGCCAGACCCGGTGGGCCACCCTGCGCGTCGACCGTGCCGAGCCACTGCAGTCCGGCCTGGTGCGCCCCGACAACGCCTTCCTCGCCGAAGAGGGGCGCCTGCTGGTGGGGTGGCCGACCAAACTGGCGCTGGCGCCTGACTTCGCTGATCGCGTCATCAACAGCCTCGAACGTGACGGCATCCGCCCTACCGCCGGCGAGCCGCTGCCCGCCCTGCCAAAACCTGCCATCGGCGTACCCGCCTGGGAGCAACTGTTGCCATGAGCCTGCCAACCCTGCACGACCTGCACCGCCCCCTCGGCAGCACCGGCCTGCTGGTCTCGCCGCTCGGTCTGGGCACCGTCAAGCTCGGCCGCGACCAGGGCGTGAAGTACCCCCACGGCTTCCAGATTCCCAATGACGAAGAGGCGCGCATGTTGTTGCGCCAGGCACGCCAGCTGGGCATCAACCTGATCGACACTGCGCCAGCCTATGGCTTGAGCGAGGAGCGCCTGGGGCCTCTGCTGCGTGATCAGCGCAAGGACTGGGTGATCGTGAGCAAGGTCGGCGAAGAGTTCGAGAACGGCGCATCCCGCCACGACTTCAGCGCCGCCCACACACGCCTGTCCATCGAACGCAGCCTGAAACGCCTTGAAACGGATTTTATCGACCTGGTGCTGGTGCATTCTGACGGCAATGACCTGCACATCCTCAACGACGGCGAAGTGTATGAGACCCTGGCCGCGCTGAAAAAAGAGGGCAAGATTCGCGGTTTCGGTTTCTCCGGCAAAACCGTCGAAGGGGGCATCAAGTCCCTGGAACAGGGGGATTGCGCGATGGTCACTTACAACCTGAACGAACAATCCGAGAAAGCCGTCATTGATTATGCAGCGGCCCACGGCAAGGGCATTCTGGTGAAAAAAGCCCTGGCCAGTGGGCATGCGTGCCTTGCACCTGGAATGGATCCAATTCGTGCCAGTTTCATGTTGTTGTTTGCGCAAACGGGCGTCGCCAGTGCTATTGTCGGGACCATTAATCCGCTGCACCTGGCCCATAACGTGGCGACCGCTGCCCAGGTCATTCGTCAACTCTGATGCCGCCGACGCGGCCGACCCTGTCGCAAGAAGGAGCCGACATGCCGCGAACGCTCATAAGAAAAAACCCGAGTAATTTCAAGACCCTGCCGCTGCACGTCGAAGCCAGCCCCGAAGGCCTGAGCTACCAGAGCGTCGGCATGCCGCTCAACTTTGCGCAGACCCTGCAACGGCGCAAGCCGGTAGAGGTGGCCGACCCCGAGCGCTTCGCTCTGGAGCTGGCCAACCTGGGTGTGTCGGTGCGCCTGACGCTGCACTGGCAAAACAGGGACTATTGGGTGCTGGTGCGCCAGCGGCGCCAGGACCGTGGCGATGTGGTACTCAAGCTCATCTCAGGTTACGTGCCCGCCCATGAGCTGAACCTGCCGCTGCACACCGCCATCCAGGAAATCGCCGAGGAATGCCTGCTGGAAACACCGGAGGGCTGGCTCGGCGGACGCTTCAACGACACCTGGCTGCCGGCGCCCTACTCTGCCGCCCTGCACTATCGCGAAGCGCTGCCGTTCCGCTTGAGCCCGCTGTCCGGCGCGGCCCGTCCGGTGCGCTGCGCGACCATGCAGCTGATCGAGCGCCCACGGGCCTATGTGCACTTGCCCACGGCCTCGCTGCAATTGATCTACGACCTGCGCCTGGAAGTGCCCAAGGAGGCCAAGTCCCTGAGCCTGTTCCATGTGGACGAGCGCCTGGAAGGCGATCAACTGGTCGCGCGCCTGGACCGTCAACGCCCGGACCTGTACCTGATGCCGCTCAAGGACGGCCAGCCGTTGGCCGAACTCTACACCTTGAAAAAAGACCAGCTGTCCCCGGCCAGCACTCGGGGCCTGTACCTGGCGGAAAGCTTCGCCCAACAGGACGGCTGGCTGGTACGCGACGAGCGGATTCGCTGGAAGGACTGGCTGCGCCAGCAAGGTTTGGCAGAGCCGGAAAAGGAATCCAAACTCAAGCGCTTGGCTAAACGAGTGCTGCGCAAGATGGTGCCAAAGAAAAAATAAGGTGAGAGCCCCCGCCAGTTCTCCGACTTGGCGCACTCGCCCAGCAAACTGACGCCTCTGTGGCGGTGCGACTTGCCCGCGGAAGCGGTGGGTCAGTCGACCTCAATGGTTGCTGGACCGACGCCTTCGCGGGCAAGCCCGCTCCCACATTTGATCGCGTTCACACTCACCCATACCGGTCAGCTCTACGGCCGCCGCGCTTTTGCTTTTGATCTGAGGCGCCCCGTCAAACACGCTGGCCGAGCCTGAGCGAGGTGCCGAGTGTTGGGGCAATGAAAAGTCGCACCGCTCGTTGCTTTGAGCATCACGCTGTGGCGAGCAGGCTTGTCCTGCGTTGGGCTGCGCAGCAGCCCCAAAACCAGGCGCTGAGCCGTATCAGGTACACCACGTTTTGCTGGATTGGGGGGCGCTTCGCCCCCCAACGCGGGGCAAGCCCGCTCTCCACAACAAGCCCGCTGGCCACAGGGATTGCGGTCAGGCGTTGAGCAAGCGCTCCAGGCCCACCTTGAGCGGGGTCGGTTCGGGCAGTTTGAAGCTGGTCAGCAACCGCTGGTTATTCGCTCGCGAATGGCGAATGTCCCCGGAGCGCGCGGGGCCATAGGTGACTGTCGGCAACGTGCCCACCACCTGCTCAAGCGCCTGCAACACCTGCTTGAGCGTGGTGGTGCGGTTCCATCCCACGTTTATCGCACCCAACGGCGCTTGCGGCGCTTCGATGGCCTGCACCAGCACATCCACCAGGTCTTCCACGTACATGAAATCACGGGTTTGCTCGCCATCGCCAAACACGGCAATCGGCGCGCCCGTTTGCGCGCGTTCGCTGAAGATACTGATCACCCCGGAGTACGGCGATGACGGATCCTGGCGCGGCCCGAACACGTTGAAGAAGCGGAAGATCACCGGCTCCAGGCCATGCTGGCGGCGGTAGAAGTCAAAGTAATGTTCACCGGCCAGCTTGTCCGAGGCATAGGGCGTCAGCGGCGCCTTGGCGGTCTCTTCGTCAATCGAAGCACCCTCGCCGTTGTTGCCGTACACCGCCGCGCTGGAGGCAAACACCACGCGCTTCACACCGGCCTTGCGCATGGCTTCGCAGACATTCAGCGTGCCGACAAAATTGCTCTGATGCGTGCCCACCGGGTCGTCCACCGAAGCCTGCACCGAGGCCACTGCGGCCAGGTGCACCACAGCGCTTACGCCAACGGCGGCCTGGGCGACCTGCTCGGCGTCGGCCACATCGCCTTCCAGCAGTTGCAACCGTGGGTTGTCCAGCGGCAGGTTGCTGCGTTTGCCGGTGGACAGATTATCCAGCACCCGCACCGCGTAGCCCTTGGCGAGCAACGCGTCGACCAGGTGCGAGCCGATAAAACCCGCGCCGCCGGTAATCAATACGCAAGCGTCACTCATGGCTGCGGATCTTCTCGACGATAGCGGTGGTCGAGCTGTTCTCGACCAGGCCCAGCACTTTGACCTTGCCGCCATAGGCACTGACGATATCGGCACCCACAACCTGATCGACCGAATAGTCGCCGCCCTTGACCAGCACATCCGGCTTGACCTGGGCCAGCAGGTTTTCCGGGGTGCCTTCCGAGAAGCTGATCACCCAGTCCACCGCACCCAGGCCGGCCAGCACGGCCATGCGCCGGTCGACGCTATTGATCGGCCGGCCCGGGCCTTTGAGACGGCTGACAGAGGCATCGTCGTTCACCGCAACAATCAGACGGTCGCCCTGGGCGCGCGCCTGCTCAAGGTAGGTCACGTGACCGGCGTGCAGGATGTCGAAACAGCCGTTGGTGAACACGATGCTTTCGTTGTGCGCGCGCGCGTCATCGATGGCCAGCAGCAATTGCTCGATGGTCAGCACGCCGCGCTCGGAGCCTTCGGAGCGCTGGATGGCGCGGCGCAGCTCAGGTGCGCTGATCGCCGCCGTACCCAGTTTGCCGACCACGATGCCGGCCGCCAGGTTGGCCAGGGCCACCGCGTGGGGCAGTTCTTCGCCGGCGGCAATGGACGCCGCCAGGGTGGAAATCACCGTGTCGCCTGCGCCGGTGACGTCGAACACTTCACGGGCTCGCGCGGGCAAGTGCATGGCCGGATGGTGGGGGCGCAGCAGGGTCATGCCGTGCTCGCCACGAGTCACCAGCAAGGCCCCCAGGTCGAGGTCGGCCATCAGCGCCGCGCCCTTGGTCACCAGGTCGTGTTCATCGACGCATCCGCCAACAATGGCTTCGAATTCGCTCAGGTTCGGCGTGATCAGGCTGGCGCCCCGATAGATCGAGAAGTCCTTGCCCTTGGGATCGGCCAATACCGGGATGCCCCTGGCCTTGGCGGCCTGTATCAGCATCTGGTGGTTCTGCAACGCGCCTTTGCCGTAGTCGGAGAGCACCAGCACCTTGATGCCCTCGAGCAGCGCCTCGACCTGACCGCTGAGGGCCAGGGCGTCGGTGGCGAAGGGTTCTTCGAAATCGATACGCAGCAATTGCTGATGACGGCTCATCACGCGCAGTTTGACGGTGGTCGGCTGATGAGCAATGCGCTGAAACAGCGCACGCACCCCGGCACCGCGCAGGCTGTTGGCCAGGCTGTCGGCGGCTTCGTCGTCGCCGGTCACGCCTACAAGGGAGGCCGGGGCGCCGAGGGCGGCAATATTGAGGGCAACGTTGGCAGCGCCGCCCGGACGGTCTTCGATTTGCTCGACCTTGACCACCGGCACCGGCGCCTCAGGGGAAATCCGTGAGGTTCCGCCATGCCAGTAACGGTCGAGCATGACATCGCCGACCACCAAGACAGGGGCTTGATCGAATCGCGGCATGGACAACTTCATGGAGCAACCCACTACAAAATGAACAGGGGCGCGATATTAGCACAGGGTTACAGGCTGCTTGTGCGGCAGTGAATTCACCCGCAAGCAAAACACGCCTTACACAGTAGCCCTGTGTGCCCCCGTCGAATCAGGTGATGTCGGCCGACACTGGCGCATCCAGGCCCATGGCATGCAGGCGGGCATAGTAGCCGTTCTGCACGAGCAGCTCGCCGTGAGTGCCACGCTCGACAATGCGGCCGTCGTCCATCACCAGGATCAGATCGGCCTTCTCGATGGTGGACAGGCGGTGCGCGATCACCAGGGTGGTGCGGCCTTGCATGACCTTGTCCAGCGCCGCCTGAATATGGCGCTCGGACTCGGTGTCGAGGGCCGAGGTGGCCTCATCGAGAATCAGCAGCGGCGAATTTTTCAGCAGCGCCCGGGCAATCGCCAGGCGCTGGCGCTGGCCACCGGACAGCAGCACGCCGTTTTCACCGACCTGGGTGTCGAAGCCCTTGGGTAACTGGTCGATGAAGTCCTTGGCATTGGCATCCGCAGCGGCTGCCTCGACATCTGCCCGTGGCGCGCCGGCCAGGTCGCCATAGGCAATGTTGTTGGTCACGGTGTCGCTGAACAGGGTCACATGCTGGGTGACCTGCGCGATGTGCTTGCGCAGGTTGAGCAGCTTGTAGTCTTCGATCTCCACGCCATCGAGCAGGATCTCGCCGCTTTCGTGGTGATAGAAACGCGGGATCAGGCTGGCCAATGTGGATTTGCCGCTGCCCGAACGGCCGACCAGGGCAATCATCTGCCCAGGCTCGGCGGTAAAGCTGATGTCCTTGAGCACATGGCGTTCGGTGCCGGGGTAGGTGAAGTTCAGGTTGCGCACTTCCAGACGACCGCTGACCTTGTCACGCTCAATGGAGCCTTGGTCGATTTCGACGTCTTCGTCCAGCTGTTCGAAAATGCTCTCGGCGCCTGCCACACCCTTCTGGATGGTGGAGCTGACTTCCGACAGTTGGCGAATCGGCTTGGGCAACAGGCCGGCCAGGGTGATGTAGGCCACCATGTCGCCCGCCGATGCATCACCACGCAGGTACAGCACGAGGAACATCAACACGGCCATGGCGGTGTAGATCACCAGTTGCAGGGCCGGGGTGTAGATGGCGCCGGTGCGGGTCATGCGCAACTGCTTGTCGGTGTTGCTCTGGCTGGCCTTGAGGAAGCGCTTCTCCTCGTAGACTTCGCCGCCGAAGCTGCGCACCACACGGTAGCCCTGGATGGTTTCCGAGGCCACGTGGGTGACGTCGCCCATGGCCACCTGGATCTTCTTGCTCTGCTTGCGAAATTTCTTGCTGGCCGTGCTCACCATCACCGCGATCAGCGGCAGGATGGCGATCATCACCAGCGTCAGGCGCCAGTTCATGTAGAGCAGCGAGGCAAACAGGAAAATCACCGTCATGCCTTCGCGGATCACCACCTTGATCGCATCGGTGGCAGCCCCCGTGACCATGGTCACGTTGAAGGTGATGCGGGAAATCAGGTGCCCTGAGTTGTGATTGTCGAAATAACGGTTGGGCAGGGTCAGCAGGTTGTTGAACAGCTGTACCCGCAGGTCATGGACCAGGCCCAGGGACACCTTGGCCAGCAGGTAGTTGCCCAGGAACGAACCCAGGCCCTGCCACGCCGCGATCAGGATGATCAGCAGCGGCACGGCCTGCAGCAACTGCAGGTCGCGCAGGAACGGTACGCTGGGGAACAGCACTGCTTCGGGGTTGGACAGGCCGTCGACGAAGTACTTGAGGATGTACCCCAGCATCGGCTGGGTCGACGCGAAAATCAGAAATCCGAGAATACTCAGTGCAAACAGTCCCGCGTAGGGCCTGACGTAGCTGAGTAGACGGAAGTATATTTTCAAGCTCGAAGGGCTTGCGCTCGGACTGGAATCGGTCATAACACGCGGCGTTTTGAAAAAGGAGGCTGACTTTAGCACAGCTTCTCTGTTGTACTTGCACCCGGCATGACCCGCGCCCCCCCGCGCCTGCTACCGACGACATCCGATAGCGCCTGCTTTACGATGGTCGGCTTTCTTTCTCTGGAATGGCTTTTGCGTATGCACTCCAAGCGTCTCAACTATGGTTCAAATCGCGTTTTCGACTTTCTGGTCATGTGGATTTTGCCCATTGGCTTATTGCTGCTGCTGAGTGCGCTGTTCTTTGTCTCCAATCGTAATGTGCTGCATCGAATCGTCTACATCCTGTTCGCCGTGCCCAGCCTGGTCATGATGTTCCAGCGCCCCCGGGAGTTCCGCGAACTGCTGCGCGAACCGCTGGCGATCGCGTTTCTGGTGTTTGCCGCCTGGGCCCTGACCAGCCTGCTGTGGAGTCCCGAGCCCAGCATCGATACCGACCTGTTCAAACGCCCGCTGAACACCTTCATGCTGTTCGGCGGCTGCGGGCTGCTGCTGCATTATCGCAACGACCTGTTCAAGCCCATCTTCTTTGCCGCCGCCGTGATCGCGATGGTGGTGTGCGTGTTCAACCTGGTGGCGTTCGTCAAAGGCTTTCAACCGGGCATGCGCATGATCGGCGGCCGTGGCGCCCTGGATAACCCGCTGCTCAGCTCCCACATCTTCGGCTTTTTCTGCGTGTATTGGCTGTACGTGTGCATGACCACCCGGCGCCTGCATGTGCTGTGGTTCAGCGTGCCGGCCCTGGCGGTGATGACTGCGGCGGTGCTGGCGACCGGTTCGCGTACACCTCTGGTTGCCATGACCCTGGCCATCCTGTGGATGAGTTTTGTCAGCCGCAACCGTCGCTCGGCCGTGTTGATCGCGGCCCTTGTGGTGAGCGCCGCCAGCCTGCTGCTGATGTACCCGGAACTGATCACCCAACGCGGCAGCTCATTTCGTTTCGAACTGTGGAGCATGTCGCTGGAGCGGATTGCAGACCACCCGTGGATCGGCCACAGCTACGATTCGGAGCTGTACCTGAACATGGCCGACGGCTACGTGCTGCGCGAGCCCCACAGCTTCGCCCTTGGCGTGCTGTATTACGTCGGCATCATTGGCTTCATCCCGTGGCTATTCATGCTTGGCTGGGGCCTGTACAAAAGCTTCAAGGAGCGTGCGCAACCGCTGTTCATCCTCGCTTCCTCCCTGCTCGCCTACGGCATCGGCGCCGGCCTGACCGAAGGCGGCGGCATCCTGTCGCGGCCCAAGGAGCACTGGTTCCTGTTGTGGATTCCGCTGGCGCTGATCGCCGGTTTGAGCATTGCCCAGCGTCGTCACAGCCTGCTGCGCCTGCCCGTGCAAAGCCTCAAGCCCGCCGCTTTTGAACAGCTGTGCAGCGATGCCCAGGTGATCGAAGCCGATGGCCTGGGCCCGAAGGTCCTGCGCCTGGTCGATGGACGCTTCCTCAAGGTGTTCCGCGCCCGTCGCTGGTACACCTCGGGCAGCTTCAATCCCTACTCCGAGCGGTTCGCCAGCAACGCTGAACAGCTGCGCAGCCTGGGCATTCCCACGCCGCAGATACTTGCGATCTACGCCCTCGCCGATGGCAGCAGCGCCGTCACCTATTCGCCACTGCCCGGCCTGACCCTGCGCCAGGCCTTGCAAAGCCTGGACAGCAGCCTGCGCGAGTCGCTGATCGAGCGCTTTGGCCAATTCATGGCGCAGCTGCATGAGCGCGGCGTGTACTTCCGCTCGCTGCACTTGGGTAACGTTCTGCTGATGGACGACGGTGAGTTCGGCCTGATCGACATCGCCGACCTGCGCCTCTTCCCGTCACCCCTGCGCAACGCCCTGCGCCAGCGCAACCTGCGTCATATGCAGCGCTACCCGCAGGATCGCAACTGGCTATTCGACACCCACTTCGAACAGTTGACCAAAGGTTACGCGACCGTTGCCAGCGCCGGCGCCACGGCGAAGATCCGCGCGCACGTGCTGGCCACGCCCGGCGCCTAGGCGGCGCGCAGCGGCGTCAGGTAAAGCCGCACCAGGCCACGCAAGGTCTTGCGGCCCCAGAACTTCAACGGGATCTGCTTGAGAATTTCCCGCGCCAGTGGTCGGTCGCGGTCGGCGGTCTTGAGGAACATCGAGTTCAGGAAGTTGTAGCGCACCGCGTCATAGGCCGGGTGATGGCTGAAGTGGGCATAGGTCTTGAGAATGTTCTGGATCATGTAGCGGTGGTTCTTGTAGGTGTTGCTCGCATGCTGGCGGTACTGCGCCATCACCACCCCAAGGGCGTCGATGGTGTAGCCCGCTGCGGTGACTTTCAGCTGGATCAGCAGGTCTTCCAGGGGGATCAGCGGATCGAAGCCACCGACCTCCTCCAGCACGTGCCGACGAATCAGCATGGTCGGCGCCGGCGGGAACGGCTTGCGGTCCATGAACATGTCATCGAAATCCAGGCTGCGAAACGGTACGTCGCGGCGCTGTTTTTTCTCCGGGTGCAGGTTGCCGTCGCCATCGATCAGCTCGATATTGCCGGCGCAGATACCCACCTTCGGTTTGTCTTCCATATACGCCACCTGAGTGGCGATACGGTCCGCCAGCATGATGTCGTCGGAGCCGAACGGTGCGATCAGGCTGCCCTTGGCCCGCGCAATCGCCCCGTTGAGGGTGGCGGTAAGGCCCTGGTTTTGCTGCACCTGGAAGTCAAAGCCATGCTCGGCCTGCAG
>CATOTO010000062.1:0-82318 GCA_951812925.1 Calliopum simillimum | reverse complement strand
AGAGAAGGTGATATTCAGGTTATATGTAGAAGCAGCTACAGTAGTTCCATATATTTTTCTAAAGTGCTGAGTTTAAAGTATGTATATACATACTATGTATGTATGTTATTATAATTATAAAGAATTAAACTTTCTTACATACATAATTATATTTTTTTTTTTTTTAAATGCATATCTACACATGTGTGCATATATATCTTGGTTTATCAAATGAAGCACTATTTTATTTAAGTTATGTAGCTCTAAGAGGATCTTTTCTGGTGATCTTTCAAAATGAACTTCTTAGTTATGATGCATCTTCATCTAGCTCAAAGAGGATGTTTCATACTGATATTTCAAAATGTATTGTATAGTAAAATTATAGATTTGTTCCTGTTAAACAGCTAACAGCTAACTGACCTGTTCCTATTAAACAGCTAACAGCTACCTGACCTGTTCCTATTAAACAGCTAACAGCTAACTGACCTGTTCCTATTAAACAGCTAACAGCTATCTGACCTGTTCCTATTATACAGCTAACAGCTATCTGACCTGTTCCTTTATGAATTTTTTTAATTTCCAGCATTTATATTTTTAGTATCTATAAACAGTGTTTATTTTACTGGAACGGATATCTGGAGTTATGTAAACATTTAAGTAATTCATGATTAAACATGTTACACAGATGAACCAAGATAAACAAAATTCAAAAGTTGAGTTGAGCCTCTGAATAAGCTAGCTCACAAGAACATGATTGATCATGTTTTCGCAAATGCCTTTCTATATACTAAAATAATTAAAAACAGGATGAGGCTTATGTAAACAAAATTTATGGAAAACTTGATATTGAATAACAAATTGGTTGCCAAACAATTGTTGTTGTCGGATCGCTTATATAAACAATAATGATTTCATCATATGATGAAATCATGAAATGCTGATATGTTGATTTAGGGATATATGCAAGGAATCAGTTTATGTTTAAGTATTAAGCAACGTTTGAGACAAGGATTGTTTATATAAAAGAACGAATAATAGGAAGATCTTAATCATGTTGAAACATGAGTGTTTTTATAAGAAATAAAGCTGAAAGATAGTGCTTATTCTGTAACCTAATATAAAATCAGTATTGTTTGATACTTACAAGCGACAACACGTGCTCTGGAGCAAATAAAATCAGAAAATAAAAATCTGAAATTAAATCCTATAATTAAATATTCTAAAAACATTAAACATTTTAAAAAATTAAGAATGTCATCAGTTGAGTGCATTATTAAAGAAGTGAAATTGGCATTAGAAAATGCTAAAAAAAATAATGTGTTAGTTGATCTTGCATTAGTTAAGTGTGCTACTTATTTGCGTATTATTCGCAAGTGGCTGGAACGAGCAAAAAATAATGGTGCCAAACAAGGATTCCTAACCGCCATAGGCCTAGTGAAAGGCTACCGCATACAGCTAAAGCAGCTGAGGTCAAAAACTGGAGCAGGCCTTTCCCAAGCATCAAATAGAGAGGATTGGGCATCAACCAGAGTAAAATGGAGCGATATTGAATCAGCTTTTGCTAAACGGATGCGAACTGGGATCATTGTAAACTTGATACACAAAGATCCAAAGAGTTTCCTAGAGGATTCCAGCAACGTCTTCCAGAGGCAGATAAAAAAAGCCTTAGTAGTTAATGAAGCACTTAAGGTGAATGCTATATTTTGTGGGGAATTTCATATCCTGAAGGCAGATGAGGAGATATATGAAAATAAATTTATGAATACCAAAAACGCTCCCATCTACCGCAACACTGATCTAAAGGAGTGGTTCAAGGAGAACATTCAGGATGAAATCTTGATGAAGCTCGAGGAGTTCCAGGAAAGAGATAGTGGCTGGGCGCTTTCAGCTATAATTAACTTAGCTATCAATATTAACAAATTTACACCCCAGCTAGGTTCCTCATACATTCCATTACCAAAGCAGATTGAAAAGAAAAATGCATGCATCAATGTTAAAAACAATGATGATGCTTGTTTTGCTTGGGCTATGATATCCGCTCTCTATCCAGCAGATTGCCATATTGCTCAACGTACGTCATCATATCCAGATTATCGGAAGAAATTTAATATGAAAGGCATGCAGTCACCGATGACCGTTGGACAAATCCCCCGTTTCGAAAAGCAAAATGATGTATCCATCAACGTATACATCCTGAAAAAAGGAAAGAAGGGGTTCACAGTACTACCATCTTATTTGACTAAAGATAAGAAGGAACGTCATGTAAATCTTCTAATGGTACAAAATGTTTATGATGATGATAGTGATAATGATGACGAAAACGATGTAAATGATACCAAGCCCATACGATACCACTATGTCTGGATAAAAAATCTATCCCGACTGTTATCGAGCCAAGCATCTAATAACCACCATCAAAAATTTTACTGCGACCGTTGTTTGCATTACTTTCATTCTGCAGCTAAGCTGAATGCACATGGAGTAGATTGTAGTAAGTTAAACAACTGCAGGGTTCGGATGCCGACTGAGGAGGAAAAGCTGCTTAGTTTTAAAAATTATAAAAATAAGATATCAGCCCCATTTGTTATATATGCTGATTTGGAATGTCTTTTGATGAAGCTAACACCTCCAATCGAATCAGATTCTAGAAAGAAAGCAGCTTCTCAAATTGCATATCAGAAGCATATACCACATAGTGCAGGCTATTATGTTAAGTGTACATATGACCCCACGCTTTCTTTTTATAAAAGCTATCGTGGTGCAGATTGTATTGAGTGGTTCACTAAAGAATTAGAACAATTCGCTGAGGATGTTGAACCGGTATTCCTTTGTCCTATGGATATGGATACACTGACCGATATACAGATTGAAAAATTTAATTCGGCTACTACATGTCATATATGTGAGAAGTCATTTACTACCGATGATAAAAAAGTGCGAGATCATTGCCATTTAACTGGTTCTTATCGGGGTCCAGCACATGAGGGGTGTAATGTTAATTTTAAAGATACCCACACTATCCCTATCATTTTTCATAATTTAAGTGGGTATGATTCCCACTTTATTATCAAAAATATTGCAAATGATTTAAAAGGCCGTGTTGATCTGCTGCCTATAAATAAAGAACGGTATATTTCATTCACAAAGCGTTTAGATGAATACTTCATTAAATACCGATTTATAGATTCATTTCGATTTATGAATAAGAGCTTAAACGAATTAGCTTCTGCTCTAAAGATGTTCCCAAACTTAAAATCAGGGTTTTTAGATAAATCTGAATCACAATTAAAGTTACTAACTCGTAAGGGTGCATTCCCTTACGATTATTGTGATGATGAAGAAAAATTTGAAGACACCTGTTTGCCTGATATTTCACAATTTTACAATAAATTGAATGATTGTGAAATCAAGGAAGAGGACTATGTACATGGTCAAAAAGTCTGGTCGGAATTAAATATATCAAATTTGGGGGAATATTCCGACTTATATTTGAAGACAGATGTTCTTCTTTTAGCCGATGTTTTTGAGCAATTTCGATCCAGTTGTCATAAAACTTACGGCTTGGACCCTGCCCACTATTTTACACTACCTGGATATACTTGGGATGCTATGCTTAAGCATACTGATGTAACTCTTGAGCTATTAACAGATGTTGATATGCTCATGTTCGTGGAGCGTGGTATTCGAGGTGGTCTTAGTCAATGTACCAAGAGGTATGCTAAGGCCAACAATAAATACTTACCTAAATATGATGCAAATCAACCCTCTAAGTATTTAGCATACTTCGATATTAATAATCAGTATGGTTGGTCAATGTCCCAATATCTCCCCTACGGTGGTTTCAGTTGGGTAGAAGATCTACAAAATTTTAAACTTGAGAATGTAGCTGATGATTCGGATATTGGTTACATCCTTGAAGTTGACTTGGAATATCCAAATGATCTACACGATCATCATAAAGATCTGCCTTTTTGTCCTGACCATGCGTCACCACCAGGGTCAAAACAAAAGAAATTGTTAGCTAAAGTGGATAATAAAGAAAAATATATAATCCATTATCGAGCCTTAAAGCAAGCCTTAAAATATGGCCTAAAATTGAAAAAGATTCATAAAATTCTTGAGTTCAAACAATCTCCTTGGCTCAAATCCTATATCGACTTAAACACTTATCTCAGGACAGCAGCTGAAAATGAATTCGATAAAGATCTTTACAAACTCATGAATAATGCTGTCTATGGCAAAACAATGGAAAACATTCGAAAACACTCCATTGTTAAGCTTATAACAAGGTGGTTAGGTCGATATGGCGCTGAAGCATATATAGCCAAGCCAGAGTTTAAGGGGAGGACTATATTCAGTGAAAGCCTGTCTGCTATTGAGCTTAATAAAACAGAAATATTTTTCAATAAGCCTATTTATATAGGCATGACAATCCTTGACTTGTCCAAAACAACCTTATACGATTTCCATTATGGTTATATGGTTCCCGAGTTTGGTCATGATTGTTCCGTATGTTACACTGACACTGATTCCCTTATTTATGAGATAACTGGGCATGAGTTGTATGAATTTATAAAAAGTGATTGTCATAAATATTTTGATACGAGTGATTATCCTCAACCTAACATTTGGGATATTCCCTCTGTGAATAAAAAAGTTCTGGGCGTTATGAAAGATGAGTATAAAGGTCGTGTTATGAGTGAATTCGTTGGCCTTCGATCAAAGATGTATGCAGTTAGGGTAGAGGGAAAAGACAAGGATAAAAAATCTAAAGGTGTGAAGAAGGACATAGTCAAAAATAAAATAAAGTTTGATGACTATGTTCTTTGTTTGAATGACGGCTCCATAAAAACAATGGATCAAAATTTGATAAAATCAAAAAAACATGAGGTGAGAACTATCACGCAAAAAAAAATCGCTTTGAGTCCTCACGATAGTAAAAGATTTCTGTTGGCCGGTAGTTATGAAACGCTACCGTGGGGTCATTATAGTATTATGGATACAAATTAGTTATATTCATAAGTTATTTAGTAAGAAACTATATATAATATGATACATATTACATAAACTTTGTTTTTAAATATTCTATAAAATAATCTTAGTTAATTAAGAAAAAAATAATGTTAAAAAATTGTATAACTCCTAAGAAAAATTTTGTAACGAAATATCAATAAGCTATTAAAAAAATATAAAGAAAGAAAACTTTACTTTTGTTCTTATTTAATATATGTAGGTCAAGAACTTGCAAAATTTCAAGTTCAGACACATACCTACTGGATACAAATTATGAATTAAAGGGTCTTTTGTTTGATTGTTTATTTAGACTGAAATTTAATACTCAATATAGTGAGGCTGCCAATATTATACATATATTTTAGCTTCAACAAAGCAAGAGGGAAAAATATGATTAATAAACAAATTGCAGCATACGACGTACACACACACACACAAACATATTTGCATACCGAAAATAAAAAAAATAAAAATGTTTATCGCTTTCAATGTAAACAATCGAAGCAAATGATTCAGTTCAGACCTTCTACAACATACGTACATATATATTCATATGTTTATATATATGTAAGTACAAAAAGAGAATGAAAAAAGGATACAATAATGAAAATAAATGCCCGTCTGGTGATCTTTAAAGTTTGCAAAATTTGGAACTTTAAAAATTTGAACATAAAGTTTCAATTCCAATTAAATACATATTCATACGCACAAACCAATACTTTGACTGCAATAGAGAAAAAAAAAATTTTTCCCCGGACATAAAATTTTGTAAAAAAAACAGCTAAATTTAGTGTCTCATAAAGTCTAATTAAAATTACAATTCTAACAATTCAAATGAAGTCACAATCGAACTCCAAAGCTAAGATATATGATATGTTATCTAAACAAAGTCTGAAAATCTGACTGTCGTTCCATCCGTTGAACCAACAGTTGGTCTGCTATTGAAATATTCGAAAAATTTGGTTTATCCTTAAATAAATAAATGCACCAGCAACAACAACAATTGACTGCCAAGACATAGTACAACATATGTAGATACGAATGTAAGTACAAAGAAGAATATGAGAAAAATGAAAACAATATCAATAAAAGCAAGAACAAAAATTGACCACCCGGAAGATCAGTAAGAAGTAGAATAGAAAAAAAGGTAACAATAATAACACCTACAACAACAATGTTATCAAAACAATATGCTCCATTCACAATAAATCCTAAACAAAATAATATGGCCCATTCACAATAAATCCTAAACAAAATACAGTGCGCCAATAGTACACTTTACACTAAAACAGAAGTCTGGCAACTCTGTCTTGGGACAATTTTTGTGAATTTTGACCTTAAAATTTTGTATAGAGATTTTCATACAAAAAGTCACTTTTTTGCGGCGGAACCGGCATAGCTATACTACTCCTATTTTAAAGATTCCAGCATTTAGTGGAAAAAGTATTGAATGGCCAGACTTTTTCTCTATTTTTAACTCCATTGTCGGTTCTGACGCTGAATTGACAAAAATTGAAAAATTTCAGCACTTACGCTCATGTCTTGTTGGTTCAGCTCTGGATGCGGTGAGATCGTTGGAAATCAACGATGCAAATTATGATATGCTATTAAATTACTTGAAAAAAGATATGACAATAAACGTCTTAATTTCTGCGTGTTGGTAATTTGCCGAACTTAAACCAATTATTTCATGTAAGTGTGTTCAATGTGTCTTGTATTCAGTGTATTTTCATTGCGTGAAAGAGTAATTGAAATGTATTGTTGTGGCAAATATTATTTTTGGGTTTTCACGAAACGGCAACTTTGTAAAGGTTGGGACACTCATGTCGTATAAGTTGGGACAGCCCTTTTTTTTTGTTCCAAGACATTGCGATACCACTTAAATGATATTTTCACAACATTTAATGAATGCAATTGCATTTATAATAACTAAATAGCATTCATTATTGAATTTTTGTACGTTGTAACGCATTTATGTGCTTTGAATTCCGCAATGCCACAGAGCGCACGACAAACCGATCGTGAAATTACCGATTTCAATGTATTGGTCGCAGAGATCAAGAAAATAAAATTGGCTAAGGCATTCGATCCACCAGAAAAGCTCATAAAATCCCAAAAAGCAGTTTGGCGAGGTATACCCAAAAAGTGAATGATAAAATTAAAGACATTTCAACCATTGATGACGATGCATTGTTGAAGCTGGTTACAAGAGTTGCTTCGCACTCCAATCCGTTGATGATATCTTGTGTCTCGCACAAGAAGTACCTTAAATATAAAATATGCGGAACAGTTTCGGCACCTGTACAAACTCCGAATCATATTAGGCGGAATGATATATTTTTACCCTAATTGTTTCTTTGAAATATGACGTTTCAATAAATATTCTAATAAAAATAATATCATGCAGATTAACTTAACTTTTTGGCTTACTTTGTGGTTTTTGAAAGTGTCCCAACTTATACGGCAAATTTTTTTTCGGCAAAAAAAGTTGTCTTCATTAAAATGGCTATAACTTTTGATCTAATCACGATATCAAATAACTTTCTATGAAAAAGTTGTAGCCGATGAATATATCTTTGTACTGTTTTACTTAAATTAACAATTTTTCGATCCGTTCCAATACCACTGACCAAAAACAAAACCCGTCCCAACCTTGACTACGTTCCCTTACTAAAAATATAAATGCTGGAAATTAAAAAAATTTATAAATAAAGGAACAGGTCAGATAGTTGTTACCTGTTTAATAGGAACAGGTCAGTTAGCTGTTAGCTGTTTAATAGGAACAGGTCAGTTAGCTGTTAGCTGTTTAATAGGAACAGGTCAGATAGCTGTTAGCTGTTTAATAGGAACAGGTCAGTTAGCTGTTACAGGAAAAAATCTATAATTTGTAAATCTAAACTTATTTTTATGACAAATTGCCGCTGAATTAATACTTTTTATGCTACGCTATGAAAATGGCGTTCACGTTGATTTTGCTTTAAAACGACAATGCCGGAAACAGCCGTCAATGCCGGAAACTATATTTTGACATTTATATGTACATAGGGTGATAATAAAATGAAAATAACAAAGCATAGGATGATTTAGAAATTATAACTTAGACATAACAATTAATGATTTACATTCGGCCAATTCTGACATATGATCGTCCTCGATCAGAGTGCTTTCCTGTTCGCTTGCATGATGTCCAGCCGCACATTCGTCATCAGTCCGCCTCCAAGACCTAAGCCTAGCCGCTTCTAAAACCCCCTGATACGGAATCTGAGTTATCCCTCACAATATATCAGTCATTCGGCAGTGCCCGATGAATAACATAGGGACCCCTATACTTTGGGATAAGTTTTTTGTTATTTCCAACGGTTGTATCTATATTGCGAATTACTACATAATCACCTTCTTTATAAATTTGAGGGGAAACGCTTCTTTTCAAATATTGTATTTCATTTCGCTTTTGAGATTGCTTATTAAATTCATCTGCTGTCGATCGCATTAATTGTAGGTTTCGAGGGACAGTTCTACTTTGTTGTTCGTCCAAATATTCAGCAAGTTCGTCGGGCTCAGGTCTTCTCTGACGTATTCCAAACAGTAGTTTACTAGGGGTTTCTTTCGTTGAACTATGAATAGAGTTCTTAATAGAAAATTCGGCCCTTGTTAATAACTTAGTCCAATCAGACTGTTTCATTGGTTCCGTCAACTTGCTCAATATTCGAGTAATAGGGTTATTAATTCTTTCCACTTGACCATTGGCCTGTGGTGCACCTGTAGCTACCTTAATGTGATCAACATTTTTCTCGGACATGTAACTTTCAAAGTCATGGGAAGTAAAAGCAGTACCACGATCTGATATTAATCGCCTGGGACGACTATAATAAGCAAAATATTTATCGAGGGCGGATATTACTTCTTTAGTACTGGTAATATTGACAGGATATAATTTAACAAATTTAGTAAAGGCGTCGACAATTACAAGTATGTGTTTATTTTTATTAATTATAGAAGGAAGTGGTACGTAGTGATCAATATGTATTGTGTCGAAGGGCATGGGTTCTTTAGGGATACTATGCAGAGTATGTGTAATCGTAATTTTCAAGTTCAAGGGCCCAACGAGAGATTCGGGGACTTAGATTCTTTTTAGCTAAGGTTTGCGTTAGTGAATTACAATCAGTTATGATTCGAATTGGAATTCCTTCCACATAAACACGAAAACGTCTAAGAGCATAAATAACTGCCAAAGTCTCCAATTCGAAACTGTGATACTTAGATTCATCTGGAGTAGTTCGGCGAGAATAATAAGAAATTGGATGCCATTTTTTATCATTTAGTTTTTGTACTAAAACGGCTCCAAAATTATGAGAGCTAGCATCAGTATGGAGTTCGGTTTCTCGGTTCGGATTATATGTATATTGCAAGCACTGGAGCAGCAACTAATGCTTTCTTTAATACATTGAACGCTTGCTGACATTCAGCATTAAATTCGAAAGAGGCATTTTTTGTTAATAATTTATGAAGTGGTGTAGCGATTCGAGAGAATGAAGGCACAAATCGTCGGAAATACGAAAATAAACCCAAGCAAGATTGAAGTTCTTTCACATTGGTAGGCATTGGATACGATTTTAATGTTTCTATATGAAAATTGTTTGGACGAATTCCTTGTGCATTGGCTGTATATCCTAAGAAATCAACAGTTTTTTGCATCAGCTTACATTTGGAGAGTTTCAATTCTAAGTCATATTCAGTAATGCGTCGGAAAAGTTTTCTTAACACATTGACTGCCAGACCAATTTTTGTACTGTTTCCCAGGGTGCCAAAAATTTTTTTTTCTATTTTCATGTTTTATATAAAATAACAGTCATTGCTAAGTGTTTAGTTGCGTTTCTACAACTTTGGGAAGCCCTAGAAAAGATTAAGTCCTGGCTATTGAATATAATAGCCACGGCACCCTATGTAAAGATAGACGTCTATCTGTTTGCCAAGTGCCATGGCTATTATTTTCAATAGCCAGAAAGAAGAAAGAAGTGTAATAAAGTTAATAGTATTGTACATAAATATATATGGGACGTTTCACGTCAACCGCCCACCTCCGTCGCGAGAATTTGTGCGGACGGAAAATAAAGTTTTGGATCGCAAAATTTTCGTTTTTTAAAAGCTTTCGAAAGCCCAGTGGAGCTTTTAAAAATTTCAACATGGCGACGTTGTAAAACGCGTCAAAAGGGGGCGTAAAATAATTTTTTTTTATGTTTTGGCGTTAACTTCATCACCCGGGGGATTTGGAGGTTGCTAATCACGAATCTGTCGCCAGAATTTGAGAATTCTTAAATCCAAGATGGCGAATGCATACATTGTGGCAAAATCCTAATTTCGACCAAGTCGAAAAAATAAAGCTAGAGTTGTTCAAATTCGTCCAAACTTCCACATATAGCTTAGAAATATTAAGGTATCATGCCTGCATAGTTTGAGAACCCTAGAGTTATTTTTTCGACTTCTAGCTCTTAGAATTTTCCCACACTTTAATAGTTTTTATTATTTCTCAAAATAAATGGCTATAAAATCTAAACAAACCACAAACTCCTCAAACCAAGTTCACTTAGCACATAGGGCGGTAATACGCTTTTCGTTTTGTATTGAATTTTGTTTCTAGAGGCTCTGGATTTTTCATGGCGAGGCAAAATAACAAAAAACTACTGGCTATGGAAATCCATAGCCAAAATCCTGAATGAAACTGTACTGGCTATTGAAATCAATAGCCATGGCAGCCAATGTGAAAATGCTCTTCTGGCATTTTAGTGGCAACCAAAATGTCATCCATGTATATTACAATTTCATTTGCTCGAATCATATCATTAAAAATTATAGAAAGAAATCGGGAGAAAACTGATGGTCCATTTTGAATCCCAAAAGACATTTTTAGATATTCGTATTGACCGTAGGGAGTAACAAATGATGTGTACGGAATGGAAGATTCATCTACAGTGACTTGATGGATACCATTTTTTAGGTCCAGTGAAGAAAAACAACTTTTCCCGTCTAAATATGCTAAGCTATCATCAATTAGTGGCAAAGGAAAGTTATCACGAAGGGTTACCTTATTTAGGGTGCGGTAATCGATACATAAACGTAAGTCACCACCTTTCTTTGGTACTAATTGAATTGGCGATGTATATGGAGAATTACTGGGTCGAATAATACCTTGAGACAACAATCCATCCAGGATTTGAGAAAGGGCCTCTTTCTCCCTATAGGAAAGGCGTCGGGGATTACAAGAGAATGGGGTGTCAGTAGTTAAATTCAGTTTAAGCGTATATGTTGGAGGAATTTGCGTTGGACGGCTAGCGGTAATATATTCAGTATGAAGCAATTCGTAGTATTGCTGGAAACAGTCCGACCCAAAATCGCGACCGATAAAAGGGTTATGAAAATCATTCAACTCAGAATCCGTCATCACTGAACAAGGCATTTCTCTTAAAAAATCAATTGATTGGGACAATGGAGTCATTTCTTCGATAACAGAATCCCTAATGATAGATTCTGCCTGATTATTATCTAAGTCAAACTCGGCTATCGAAAATGGCAATTCCATAAAATTTTTTACTAATAATGAAGTTGATTTTTCATCATCAATATCCCTGGCGGCAGGACCGGACGGCGAAGCACTACTAAAATATACATACAAAAGGTCAATCAAATCGAACACATTATTATATGATTTATATTGAAAATTTATTAAACCGGACATTTTGTTTTCAGTGGTAATACAATTTAAAATATGATTACAAAACTCATTATTATTTCGATTAATATTATTTGACAAAGGCAAATGGCATTGAAGGCCAATTTGAAATTTATTTAACACATCACGACCGAGAAGTATTGGCGTTGGTAATACCTTGTCTGGAATAATAAAAATACTATGAGATCGGATATGTGAATTAAAAAGAAGATAACAATTGACTTTACCGAAACTATATATTTTTTTATTCCCTAATCCACTGTATTTAGATTCACTTAAGTGATCATTACAAAATTTGTCCGGTACAAGTGATCTACAAATGAAGCTCACCGGGCTTCCAGTATCGAAAAGTGTCGGATAAAAAGAATTCAAATTATCACCATGTTCGATTTGATCAACAGAAAAAAAAACACTCACCATTTGTAATGCGGATAGTCCGGAGCTAATCTCGTAGTCATCGGTAGCCCTAATGTCATCATTGATAGAAGCAACTAAATTGCGTTTCTTCGGGCAGTCAACATGGAAATGGCCCACTTCCCAACAATTAAAACAGCTATTTGGTGGTCTACGTGGCTTAGTACAAGTTGATAATTGGTGTCTAAATTCTCGACAGTTGGAACAACGATTGGGTTCGATGGGTCGGCGCAATTGGTCAGGTTTCGGCTTAACAGTTGAGTTGTTCGGTGATGCTAGTATTTGCGTAGATCTAACGTTTTCTTGATTCGGATTTGTCAATCGATTGTTGTGTGAAGAACGTGCAGCTGATAGCACTATATGAAATAGCAGCACTTGGGCTAGTATCATGTATGCCATCAATAATGGCTCGTAGCAGTTCGGAGTCGGTAATGTCGGTACGTTGATCAATTGTCTGCATTTCCAGAATATATTGCCTTATATTTGCTCCTTTGCGCATGGATCTATTGGCCAGCTCAGCAAACACCTCTGAGCGGGAAGTTTGACAGTTAAATTCAATCATCAAATTTTCTTTCAATGACTGCCAATTAACTGCATTTATCGTTGATAGAAAGATTCGAGCCGTTCCTTTCATTAAACGACGAGCATAAACTAGCTTATCCCTGTCATCGGCATAGCCAGAAGCTAAAATACTCTCGTAATCTTCAATCCACTTTACGATATTGTAGCTATCGTCGCCCGAAAATGGTTGAATAGCATGTTCAATGTCAGCAAACTCTAAGCGTCGACATTGTACTGGATTATTTTCAGGTTCATTATCATTTAAAATTGGCAATCGAGCGCGAAGTTCAGCAATCTCAGTTAATTTACGTAGCCTAGCGATTTCACCATCGAGATCATCATTCCTTTCTTCTACACCAACATCAGCACCACCGCCAACAATTTCATTATCAACAACTCCTCGATCGGCTTCATTACTGTCAATCACTTCGTTGGGAACTTCGCCACCAACATCAAGGCCAACGATTAGGCCGCCCTTGTTTTGCAATTGAGAGGCTCAGAAGAAAAACGCGATGTACAGCATGCGTACGCAAAAATGAAATGTAAAATGTCTTGCAGAAAAGTGAAAACAAGAAATGCTTAGCGCAAAAATGAAATGTAGAATAAGCTAGCACGAAAGAGGGATGAACGCGTTTTTTTCGTTTTTGCGCGCAAAAATTCTTCATTGCGTTTTTGCGCTAAGCATTTCTTGTTTTCATTTTTGTGCTAAGTAGGTATTTCCTGTTTTCATTTTTCTGCAACTTTTATGAAAATTTTTCTAAGTCCAAAAAATTTTTTCAATGAAAAATTTCAAAGTTTAAAAATCACTTTGTGCGCATTTTCGTGTTCCAATTACGCAAAAAAACAACATAAAAAAATTTTACTACTTTTTGTATGGGAACATATTTTGTGCCTTGTGCTCTTGCCTCACAACATGCAAGTGGATGTAGAATTTGCAAAAAATTTGAACATATGAAAATTTTTTTAAGCCCAAAAAATGTGAAAAAATTTTATTGCACCAATCGATGGAAAAAGGTCGAAAATGGATTTTGGACATGACCAGAGGGATCCCCGACCCCTCTAAGTGACCGATTCGGGCACATTTTTGAAAAAAAATTTTATTGCACCAATCGATGGGGAAAGGTCGAAAATGGATTTTGGACATGACTAGAGGAGTCCCCGACCCCTCTAAGTGACCGTTTTGGGCCCATTTTTGAAAAAAAATTTTATTGCACCAATCGATGGAAAAAGGTCGAAAATGGATTTTGGACATGACCAGAGGAGTCCCCGACCCCTCTAAGTGACCGTTTTGGGCCCATTTTTGAAAAAAAATTTTATTGCACCAATCGATGGGGAAAGGTCGGAAATGGATTTTGGACATGACCAGAGGGATCCCCGACCCCTCTAAGTGACCGTTTTGGGCCCATTTTTGAAAAAAAATTTTATTGCGCCAATCGATGGGGAAAGGTCGAAAATGGATTTTGGACATGACCAGAGGAGTCCCCGACCCCTCTAAGTGACCGTTTTGGACCCATTTTGAAAAAAATATTAGTGCACCAATCGATGGAGAAAGGTCGAAAAAGGATTTTGGACATGACCAGAAGAGTCCCCGACCCCTCTAAGTGACCGTTTTGAGCCCATTTTTGAAAAAAATTGTATTGAACCAATCGACGGGGAAAGGTCGAAAATGGATTTTGAACATGGCCAGAAGAGTCCACGACCTCTCTAAGTGACCGATTTGGCCCATTTCTGAAATAAAAATTTTATTGCACCAATCGATGAGGAAAGGTCAAAAATACATTTTGAAAATGACCAGAGGAGTTCTCTACCCCTCTAAGTGATCGTTTTGGGCCCATTTTGCAAAAAATAATTATTGGACTAAACGATGGGGAAAGGTCGAAAATATACTTTGGAAATGACCAGAGGAGACCCCTCTAAGTGACCTATTTGGGCCCATTTTTCTAAAAAAATTATTGCACTAAACAATGGGGAAAGGTCGAAAATATATTTTGGACAAGACCAACGGTACTTGCGGCCACTCTTGTGACCGTTTATTGCCATATTTTTCAAATTTCGTTACACTAGACAACAATCAGAATGTAAGATTTCACAAAGCATATTTTCTATACCAATTTAAGGGCGCTGAGTCCACAAATCGAATTCATTTTTCTTTTTTTCTTACGGGCCGTTCTCGAGATAATCGAAAATATCCATTTTTGGGGCTATATCTCCATTTTTAAGAATTTATTTCCAGAAACCCAATTTTGATTGAATCTATTATTTCACTATTTTAAAGAAAAATTTATAACACTTCCAACTATGAATCAGTAATTAAGAACTTATTAATATTGGATAAGTTCTAAAAGTAGCCCGAAAATTATTTTTATAGTAGTTTTACAACTATCCACATGAGAGCCAAATTAAACACGGCTTTTTGGGGCATTCTTTATACAAATACAGTTTTATGTGCTCTTACTCAATGGTGTATTTCATTGCAAGCAATTTGAGCCACAGTTTAGCAAAATCGGTCATATTTTTAGAAGTTACTAAAGTTTCAATGAAGACCATTCGATTGACGTAGATATCGTTCTTAAGCATTTTTCAACGGCCATATAAAAATGTAATGTTTCGATTATCTCAAGAATGGCACTTAGAAAAAAAAAAAAAATAAATTCGATTTTCCGACTCAGCGACCTCAAATTAGTTTAAAAAATATGGTTTGCGAAATGTTACAGAATTTAATTATTTGTATTGTAGTGTTATTCTATATGACAAACAAAAAAACAGTCATTCAGTATTCGAAATGTGCGTTCATTCATTATGGCTTTGCACATTGAAGGCGTCTGCTGCACTTCTATTTTTTCGATTTCATTCGCATAAGTATAAGTAGACATTTTTGGTTTTTATTCAGCTATGCATTTTATTTCTCATTGACTGTGTAAGAAAAACCAAGAATAACATTAAATAAAAAAATCCGTAAATTCGCACAAAAACCACTTAATATAACCGTTTAATTTTACAGGTAGCTTCAAATTTGGAATGTATACCTGTATTTTTCACCAAAAAATGTATACCTAAACTGTTCATTCTTTTGTTACAGAAAAAGGAGTGTTTAAAAAATTCTAAGCAAAAATAAAGAATTATGAAAATCGAGCAAAATCTAGGCCTGTCAACTAGAATTTACTTAACATGCAAAAGTTTACATGCTGCTAAAAAAAAATTTGGTTTTTCTCGGTGCATCATTTAGTGCTATCCTTTGTCTTCAAAATGTGTATTGTTTGTAATGACGACTTGAAAAAGACATCGAATGCGAACTGCGAATTTAATGCAATATTTTTTGTTCAATTTGTTATGTACCTATGGTAGACTGATTAAAAATAAGAAAAGGATTTTTGAAAATTCCTCGAGTACCCCCAGAAATGTGAAAGATGTTGTGAAAAAGTGAGCTAAAATTTTTTTTTCAACTATTTTGAAGCTCATCAAGAATATTCGGAATGAGTCGTGTGATATACGAAATTTTTCGTCTTGACTTAAGGTACCTATATAAAAAAATAACATTTCGATTATTAAAGCAACCACATACTGTTTTTTTTTTTACTTAAAACACCCATAAAAAACGTGTTTTCAAATTTTAGCTTACTGTAAAACTTTAAAGCAACATCACGGATAAGTCTTGTTGTCTCAAGGTCATCATGAAATCATGCAAGGAACAATTTTCTGGGTCATTTTGGCACCGTTTTGCAAAAACTTGCTTAAAAATTTTTTAAAGTGTTCTACAAAAATATTCTACGGAAAATTTCACTAGGGACATTAAAATAAAAACCGTATCAATTTCAGAAATTTCAATTTAATGTTTTACAAAAACCAGGTGCAAAACAAAGAAGAAAACTAAAGTAAGTGCACACAAATGCAACTTAACATACCTACCCTGTATCCGTTGCATTTTCAATAATATGTATTTTCTTATCGCAACAGGTAGCTTTAATGGTGAGCTTGGGCCAAATCGGTCACCTAGAGAGGTCGTGGACTCCTTTGATCATGTTCCAAATCCATTTTGGACCTTTCCCCATCGATTGGTGCAATAATTTTTTTTTTTCAAAAATGGGCCCAAAACGGTCACTAAGAGGGTCGGGGACTCCTCTGGTCACGTCCAAAATCCATTTTCGACCTTTCCCCATCGATTGGTGCAATACAATTTTTTTTCAAAAATGGGCCCAAAACGGTCACTTAGAGGGGTCGGGGACTCCTCTGGTCATGTCCAAAATCCATTTTCGACCTTTCCCCATCGATTGGTGCAATTAAAATTTTTTCCAAAATGGGCCCGAATCGGTCACTTAGAGGGGTCGGGGATCCCTCTGGTCATGTCCAAAATCCATTTTCGACCTTTCCCCATCGATTGCTCCAATAACATTTTTTTTCAAAAATGGGCCCAAAACGGTCACTTAGAGGGGTCGGGGACTCCTCTGGTCATGTCCAAAATCCATTTTCGACCTTTTTCCATCGATTGGTGGAATAAAAATTTTTTTCAAAAATGGGCCCGAATCGGTCCCTTAGAGGGGTCGGGGATTCCACTTGTCAAGTCCAAAATCCATTTTCGACCTTTTTCCATCGATTGGTGCAATAAAATTTTTTCACATTTTTTGGGCTTAAAAAAATTTTCATATGTTCAAATTTTTTGCAAATTCTACATCCACTTGCATGTTGTGAGGCAAGAGCACAAGGCACAAAATATGTTCCCATACAAAAAGTAGTAAAATTTTTTTATGTTGTTTTTTTGCGTAATTGGAACACGAAAATGCGCACAAAGTGATTTTTAAACTTTGAAATTTTTCATTGAAAAAATTTTTTGGACTTAGAAAAATTTTCATAAAAGTTTTTCCCAAATGCAGAAAAATGAAAACAGGAAATACCTACTTAGCACAAAAATGAAAACAAGAAATGCTTAGCGCAAAAACGCAATGAAGAATTTTTGCGCGCAAGAACGAAAAAAACGCGTTCATCCCTCTTTCGTGCTAGCTTATTCTACATTTCATTTTTGCACTAAGCATTTCTTGTTTTCACTTTTCTGCAAGACATTTTACATTTCGTTTTTGCGTACGCATGCTGTACATCGCGTTTTTCTTCTGAGCCTCTCATATGCTCTCAAATCTTAAGTCAATTTTTGAAATTTGTAGAAAAACAAATCTAAAACTTCACCCAGATAAATGCAATTTTTATACCCTACACCCAGGGTATATTCACTTTGTCCTTCCGTTTGTAACGCAGAGAAGGAGGCGTGGCAGGTATAGAAAAGTATATATATTCTTGATCAGCGTCACCTCCTGAGTCGATATAGCCATGTCCGTCTGTCTGGCTGGCTGGCTGGCTGACTGGCTGGCTGGCTGGGTGATGTGTGTGGAAATACACTTTTTGGGAAAACTAAGCAAGATAATTCAATAAAATTTAGTACCCTGCCTCCGTTATCAAAGATAGCTCGGGGGATTGAAAATGAGCAAAATCGGTCAACGGACACGCCTACCACCCATACAAAAAATATATTCAAAATGCAATTTTAGGAGTATTTTTCGCGACAATGCAACCAAAATACACATAAATACTAGAAATTGTATGCGCCAGCTCTGAGCAAAAACTGAGCAAACTCGGACAAAAGGGCGTGGCACCTCCCATATAAGGAAAAGCTTCAAAACGCTATACTGAAAGCTATTTTTGAGATATTCGAACCAAATTTAACTCAGACACTAAGAACTATAAATGAAAGCTCTCAAAAATTGGGTGAAATCGGACAAGGGGGCGTGGCACCTCCTATATAAGCAAAAAATTGAAAATGCTATACTGAAAGAGTTTTTTGAGATAATCCTACCAAATTTCACTCACCCACTAAATATTATAAATGCGAGCACTGAACAAAAACTGGGTGAACTCGGAGAAGAGGGCGTGGCACCTCCCACATAAGCAAAAGCTTCAATACGCTATACTGAAAGCAATTTTCGAGATATAAGAACTAATTTTTTAATAATATACTTGAAATGCAGTGTAGGGTATTTAATTTTTGGCCAGGCCAAAGATAACCACCCTTACTAGTTATGCTTAATTTTCAAAATTCTGATAGAGACAAAAGTAATATCATAATATGTTTTGGCTGGTATTCTGTCAGTAATCCATAAAATTGGGTTCTGTTTTCACGAGAAGTTTACTTGATAGCGTGGAATTGATTATATTTATTCCAAAAAATTATATCTGTCAAATAACCGATTTATTATAAACGATTCATATTTTTGCGTGGATTTTTGGTAAAATTAAAAAAGCGGCTAATTTATTTCCTAAAACTGCCACCAGATGTTGCCCTGGAAGAAAATGAGTGTCAGATTCGACATCCTAGCATCCAAAAATACTTGGGTTGGTGTTGCGATTATCCATGTAAAAATATGACTCGTTTATTTTGAATTTGGTTGTTTGACTGATATAATTTTTTGAAATATAATCAATTTCACGCTATCAAGTAAACTTTTCGTAAAAACAGAACCCAATTGTATTGATTACTGACAGAATACCAGTAGGCCGTATCGTTATATAGCGATTTAAGTTCCTTAGCAAAAAAAACTTGCGAATAGATGAAAAAACAATTTTGGGCAACTTTTTTTTTTTAACCCATACCGACCCACCCCCGTGACCTTTTGTAAACGCAAAATATCGATTTTTTTTCGTTTTTTCACCATAGCGTCCATACTATTACAGTTGTGTGAGTACAATACACTAAACATTAAAGGATATTTTATATACAAACATTTTGATACATCATTCAATAATCTGGGACATTCGGTTACCCAGATATATATTTTTGAAGAAAAAACCGAAAAAGTTCAAAATTCCAATTTTTTTGCCATCGGCATTATCATGCTAAAATGCATCCTGTAGTCCAAAATTCATCACAGAAAATGCATTTTTCTAAGGTAAAATCGTGATCAAAAGTCGCATTTCAGAACAGGGCTTATATCCCTATAATTTCATAGAAATTTTTAGAGTTTGATACAAAAAGACGTATTTTGAATAGTGGCCAAAAAAACTTTTAATTTTTTTTATGTGCCCCAGGCTATATAGGTGCTTAAATACCATGCCTATAGACATCAAAATAAACTTCCAAATGGTGAAATAAGAGTGATTTTGAAACAAAAGGGCTTATTTTCAAACGTTTCAGAACAAAAGGGCTTATTTCCAAATGTTTTTTACTTTTTGCAATTACTGCAAATATTTTACAACAAAAATGTTAAGGGGATTAGAATCTTTGGTCAACTCACTATAATACAGGAGACATTAAAAAAAATATGTTATTGTAAACAGCCTATAAAAGTTTTTCTCATTACTGAGAATTTGTTTAACATGGTTTTACGCCCTTTTGAAAAATAACTCCTCATATGATATTTACTTTTTCTCTTAACCCATATCGGCCCACCTTCGTAAAAACAAAACATAGATTTTATTGGCACCAATCATACCATCAATACGATTGACGATAAGGTCTAAGAGTTTTATACCAAAAGATGCGTAATAAATAAAAGAGTTTAATTAATTTATTGAATTAAATTTAATATTGTATTATTTTTTGATGCTATACAAATCGTCTTAAGTCCAATCGTTTTAATTGCCTTTTACGCAAACCCCAGAAATTGACGTTGACGCATACATTGACGGTGTTCATGCCTGGTTCAAAGTCTTGGTTGGCAAGCAGTGTCGGTTCTGTTGGTAGCAAACTGCTTCTTAGTAGTGAAAGAGGGCATCATGCTTCGATGCCGCAGTTTAGCGATGATATAGCCCTCGCGTTGTGACTCGCCAGAGACCTGTTTCGAGGCCTCTGTCACTACTTTGATGCACCTTTCCACTGCCTGTGAATGGCAAAGTATGCTTTGAGCATCAATGTCAAACTTCATGTCCAATCTTGTAGCTTTTTTGATTTTGCCCTTGAACTCTGAACCAGTAATTTTGTGATGCGCCAGTAAGCCAATGTTGTCTTCTGTAATGAGAAGATCGCGCAAAATTGGTGGTGTTTGTTGTTCAGGTAACACTTTTTGCCAGCGAATCATATCAACATAATCCGTGCATGAAAAATTAAGCATTGGCACCGTGAAGTCACGTACGTCGGGATCTCGAGCTTCGGAAAGTGCGTTGAAACGAATTGGCTCTCGATCGTCGTTGCACATCGCAAAAAGAATATTTTCAGGATGAGCGAAAAAGCCATTCCGATGAATACATTTTTCAAGTGCAAGCACTGTTTTCGATGGCATCAGGGGTACTATAAACCGAGTCAACTTGATAAGCCTATAAACATGTTGTGCACCACTTACGCAACCTGGGTGACGCTTGATTCCTATGCTCATTGGAGCGTAGACTTTAAAAATGTAGGTCACTAAAATTTTTAAGGCAGCAGATGGTTTTGCGGTAGTGATATATAATCGGCAAATGCAGCTTGCTGTCGTGGTTCAGCGTGAGTGAGACATTTTTCCTGCAATTATCAAAAAATATTAAATCAATTTTAATTTGGCAAACGACATGTCATGCTCAAAGTTTTCCGGTACCACGCTTGTTGAAATGACTCGACAAATGTCGATCAAATATTTGTTGTCAGTGTTCAGTATAGATGTATTGGAGTCAGTCTAATCTTCTTCAACAGCAATGTTTTCGAAGTCTACAATTGGCTACTCTGTACAATTCTTGAGCTTCCCACTAATTGGTCCGGAGAAATTGTTTGGGTCTTTCGTTTCCCCTAAATATTTGCGCATCAAAACCCTCAATGGCAATTCGTTCATGTGAAGTAAACATACAAGCCATTGCACAGAGAAGCCCATTGTCTCTTCAAATAAGCGGATAACACAATTTTCTTTGCCAACATTAACGTTTGTGCCATCGCATCCAATCGCTTTGATTGTCGACAAATCAACATTTTTGTCTATCAATCGGTACTTTATCGAATTCATAATAGAGACTGCTGTGCTTTCATCTATGGTTATATGCGAGAAGAATACCAAACCGGGCTCCTGCAGAATGGAGATGTGCTCTCCTTTGATCTTTTTTAGGCAGCCGTTCTCGTGTCTTAGCGTAAGATCTTTCCTTCCATCGATAAAGAAAGCATGGACGGGTGCTGCTTGAATGACGCTTTCTACAGCCTTCGTACGACATATTGTTGATCTTGCGATGTGATCAAGCCTGCATCCAAGTACGCTGCTGACACAATTGCTGCTGTTGCTGTGTTCGACACATCATATCGCTCAGCTACTTTTGCCACTTAAGGTCACATATAATATTCTTTAGAAATATATATCTCGGGAACCAAACGTTTCAGATAATTAAACAGTATACCAAAATTTTGGTATTATAATTATCTACACTTTTTTTAATACGTGCCATGACGTCACTTCAACCGTATGGATGCTATTGCGCAAAATATAGATTTTTTGCATTTACAAAATTTCACTAAGTAGGTCCAGTATGGGTTAAGATAACGTCTTAGAGTAAAGGGTTTTATACCAAAAAATGCGCAATGCGTTCATATAAACTATTGTGTAGTATTTTAATATCGTATCTAAATTGGGTTTTTTATTAAAAACTAGCCTTCTTTGCCCGCTTTGCTAGGCATGTTTGTTTTGTTTTTTGATTTCTAATAGCTTAGAAGGTGAACAGTGATAAAATGTTGATTTACGCCACTGCCACGTCACCAATAAAAATTTAGGTATTTTGAGAAAGTTAATTTCATTTCAAACCATCTTAAAATAGCAATGGCATAGCTGGAGTGTCCCAGGAAACCAACAATTAAGGCTTGTTGATAGTTTGCCTTAGATGTTTTTCCTGTAGTACATCTAGATATTCTTCGTTTTTACTATGAAGCCTTCGGGTGACCTTGGGAAAGCATTGAGTATTCCAAAAAACTATCAGTTAAAGTTTGTTGATAGTTTATCATAGATTTTTTCCCTCTCGTGTACCTAGATATTCTTCGTTTTGATTATGAAGCCTTCGGGTGACCTTCGGGAACCATCGGGTGTTCAAAAAAACTATCAATTAAAGTTTATTGATGGTTCACCATATGTTTTTTCCCTCTCGTATACCTAGATATTCTTCGTTTTGACTATGAATCCCTCGGGTGACCTTTGGCAGACTTCGGATACTCCAAAAAACTATCAATTAAAACTTGTTGAAAGCCTGCTATAGATATTTTTCCTCTAGTGTACCTAGATATTCTTCGTTTTGACTATGAAGCCCTCGGGTGACCTTCGGCAAACTTCGGGTGTTCCAAAAAACTATCAATTAAAACTTTTTGAAAGTTTGCCATAGATATTTTCACTCTCGTATACCTAGATATTCTTCGTTTTGACTATGAAGCCCTCGGGTGACCTTCGGCAAACTTCGGGTATTCCAAAAAACTATCAATTAAAACTTGAAAGTTCGCCATAGATATTTTTCCTCTAGTGTACCTAGATATTCTTCGTTTTGACTATTAAGCCTTCGGGTGGTCTTCGGAAACCCTCGTGTATAGCATAAAAACATTCCCATACCTAATATATACTCATTTCCAAATTTTCAGCTCAATTGGACGAATGGTTTCTGAGTGATAATGCTTCAGACAGACACACAGACACACAGTCATTTTTATATATGGGCACGGCCACCGTTGGGAACGTTACGTTCGCACGCACATTTTTGCCCATATCTCTTTGAAAAATAATCAAACATCATGATATCTTAAATGCATGTAATAAAGCTCCCTAAGGCCAATACTTTGTAGGAACAAAGTTTTTGTCTATCGCTCATGGCTTAGAAGTTATAAGAGTTTAAGTGCCGTTGGGAACGTTATTTTTTTTTTCAACAATTTTTGAGGTCAGTGCACATTTTCTAAAAAGTCTGCGAATCTAGTAATGTATTTTTCCGAACATCTTTTATAATATCAAGATAAAGGATCAAAGCTAAGATTGGAATGGTAATTTTGGTGAAAAAAATGTTATTGGTGGACTTACAGACATTAAAGCAACGTTGGTTTCGTCACGCAAAAGCGTTGGGAACGTTACGCATACGAATTTCTATAAATAAAGCGTAGGCAAATACAGCCAAACAGTCCAAACATCCATAAAGATGAAAATATGTGAATATTTCATTCCTTGGAAGGTTTCCATTTACACTACATTACAAATTTTTTGTTCCAAGACCTAGATACATATTTTTTTTGAAATTACGATTTCTCCCAAAAGGATAAAGCTATCTACATGAAACTTGGTACAGATAATACTGAGAGCCATTTTCTGAACAGGATTAAAATTGAGCGTGATCGGTTAATGTCCACGCCTACCTCCCATATATGCTAGTTAAAACGTTGTATGGGAAGTAGGCGTGGAGATTAACCGATCACGTCCAATTTTAGTCTCAGGCAGCTTAGTAATATTGTCGTTATCTGTACCAAATTTCATGCATCTAGCTAAATTCTTTTGGCCACCAGTCTGGGTTCAACAAAAAAAATGAAATCGAAAATAAATTTTTTTCTGTTTTTTTCAGATTTTTATGTTGAGCCCTGACAGGTGGCCGAACGGATTAAGCTAGATGCATGAAATTTGGTACATGTAACAAGAATATTACTAGGTTGTTTCGGAAGCTTCAAAAAGCCTGTAAAGAACGAAATATTTGTGATATCCTATGCACTTGGATAGATCTCAAAATAGCAATTAACGTGATTTATGTCCATAACTTCATCTTCAATCCAACAGTTCTTATTAATTGATTAAAATTATTGTAACGAATTTCTATCCCTTTCAACACAGCGTGGATTCAGAAGAAATTTTAGTGCAAAAATATAACTTATGATTTTTGATTAAAAAATGTTGGGAACGTTACACATATTTAGTGGCTATGTTCACCATGGTAGACACTTTATTTAAGTAATTTTAAAATGGATTCAGAAATTAGACTGAAAATACTCGAAAAAGGTGATTGCATTTTAATATTTTACCCACTAACTTCCGCTACAAGAAACTTCTTAAAATATTTCGTTGGGAACGTCACGTTTTTTATTGCGGTAGAATTCATCGCCAACAAATATGCATAAGCAACTCGTTTTCCTTCAAAATATCAATGTTAATCCTTAATTTCAAATATTTTCTTTCTGCGGATATCAAAATTGCATTGATACAATAAAAATAAAGCAAATTTTTACCTTCTTTTCGGGACTTGTTTTTTTGGCATTTTTTTTTCTTTTCACAAGCAAGAGTAAGTTTTTATGAAAAAAGCACCCCTTAAATCAACTTATATACTTGAAAATAGTATTTTTGGACAGCATTAGATGTAAACTTATGAAATATGGGCAAATGAGTGGGAGATTTAAAGAAAAAAAAAAAAGTTGTATAGCTTCGTCTTACGTGGCCGTGCCCATATATAGATAAAAAAGTACAAAAAAAATGGAATTTTGAACTTTTTCGGTTTTTTCTTCAAAAATATATATCTGGGTAACCGAATGTCCCAGATTATTGAATGATGTATCAAAATGTTTGTATATAAAATATCCTTTAATGTTTAGTGTATTGTACTCACACAACTGTAATAGTATGGACGCTATGGTGAAAAAACGAAAAAAAATCGATATTTTGCGTTTACAAAAGGTCGCGGGGGTGGGTCGGTATGGGTTAAAAAAAAAAAAAAAGTTGCCCGAAATAGTTTTTTCGTCTATTTGCAAGATTTTTTTGCTAAGGAACTTAAATCAGAAACAAAAAGTTCGAGATCGTTATGCCCTAATACCAGCCAAAACATATTATGATATTACTTTTGTCTCTATAAGAATTTTGAAAATTAAGCATAAAAATAACTAGTAAGGGTGGTATCTTTGGCCTGGCCAAAAATTAAATACCCTACACTGCATTTCAAGTATATTATTAAAAACTTAGTTCGAATATCTCGAAAATTGCTTTCAGTATAGCGTATTGAAGCTTTTGCTTATGTGGGAGGTGCCACGCCCTCTTGTCCGAGTTCACCCAGTTTTTGTTCAGTGCTCGCATTTATAATATTTAGTGGGTGAGTGAAATTTGGTAGGATTATCTCAAAAAACTCTTTCACTATAGCATTTTCAACCTTTTGCTTATATGGGAGGTGCCACGCCCCCTTGTCCGATTTCACCCAATTTTTTTTGAGAGCTTTCATTTATAGTTCTTAGTGTCTAAGTTAAATTTGGTTCGAAAATCTCAAAAATAGCTTTCAGTATAGCGTTTTGAAGCTTTTCCTTATATGGGAGGTGCCACGCTCTTTTGTCCGAGTTCGCTCAGTTTTTTTTCAGAGCTTGCGCATACAATTTCTAGTATTTATGTGCATTTTGGTTGCATTGTCGTGAAAAATACTCCTAAAATTGCATTTTGAATATATTTTTTGTATGGGCGGTAGGCATGTCCGTTGACCGATTTTGCTCATTTTCAATCCCCCGAGCTATCTCTAATGACGGAGGCAGGGTACCAAATTTCATTGAATTGTCTTGCTTAGTTTTCCCAAAAAGTGTATTTCCACACACATCACCCAGCCAGCCAGCCAGCCAGACAGACGGACATGGCTATATCGACTCAGGAGGTGACGCTGATCAAGAATATATATACTTTTCTATACCTGCCACGCCTCCTTCTCTGCGTTACAAACGGAAGGACAAAGTGAATATACTCTGGGTGTAGGGTATAAATATTAAACGCATGGTAAAATTTTCAATCAAAAATGCGCCGAACTAAAGTTGAACTTAGAGGTATGGTTCCTTGGGCAAATATTCATAGAATTGAATGAACTTTCAGCCTAGGTTGGTGTTTTGTTTGAAAAAGTTCATCCAAAAATATGAATCGTTTATTTTGAAAGTCGGTCATAATAATCGGTTATTTGACCCATATCACTTTTTATACCCTACACCCAGGGTATATTCACTTTGTCCTTCCGTTTGTAACGCAGAGAAGGAGGCGTGGCAGGTATAGAAAAGTATATATATTCTTGATCAGCGTCACCTCCTGAGTCGATATAGCCATGTCCGTCTGTCTGGCTGGCTGGCTGGCTGGCTGGCTGGCTGGGTGGCTGGCTGGCTGGCTGGGTGCTTTGTGTTGAAATACACTTTTTGGGAAAACTGAGCAAGATAATTCAATGAAATTTGGTGCACAACCTTCGTTGTCAAAGATAGCTCGGGGGATTGAAAATGAGCGAAATCGGTCAACGGACACGCCTACCGCCCATACAAAAAATATATTCAAAATGCAATTTTAGTAGTATTTTTCACGACAATGCAACCAAAATACACATAAATACTACATATTGTAAGCGCAAGCTCTGAAAAAAAACTGAGCAAACTCGGAAAAGAGGGCGTGGTACCTCCCATATAAGCAAAAGCTTCAAAACGCTATATTGAAAACGTTTTTTGAGATAATCGAACCAAATTTAACTCAGACACTAAAAATTATAAATGAAAGCTCTCAAGCAAAATTGGGTGAAATCGGAAAAGGGGGCGTGGCACCTTCCATATAAGCAAAAGTTTCAAAATGATATACTGAAAGAGTTTTTTGAGATAATCCAACCAAATTTCACTCAAATGCTAAAGACTATAAATGCACGCTCTAAGCTAAAACTAGACGAACTCGGACAAAAGGGCGTGGCACCTCCTATATAAGCAAAAGCTTCAAATCGCTATACTAAAAACGTTTTTTGAGATAATGTAACCAAATTTCACTTAGACACTTAAAACTATAAATGCAAGCTCTGAACAAAAACTGGGTGAACTCGGACAAGAGGGCGTGGCACATCCCATACGTATGTAAACAAAAAATTTCCAAAATACTGCAGTGTAGGGTATTTATTTTTTGGCCAAGCCAAAAGTTACACCCTTACTAGTTTCAATTCCGAAGTGAATTTCCTTGGTCACAAATGTACTGATAGTGGCATACTTCCTGATGATTTGAAATTTGATAAAATTTTTCTCTATCCTACACCAACAAATGGTGATGAAGCTCGTCGATTTATCGCGTTTGTCAATTATTACAGACGGTTTATACCAAATTTTTCTGAACATTCAATACATATATCGAGGTTAACTAGGAAAAAAGTTCCTTTCGTGTGGTCGAAAGACTGTGAAAGTGCGTTTAACTATTTAAAGCAATCTCTTTTATCACCGAAAATTTTAAAATATCCAGATTTTGATAGGCAATTTTGTATCACTACTGACGCGTCATGACGCAAGCAAAATTGCTTGTGGTGCAGTCCTTAGCCAAGAATATGACGGTATACAACTTCCAATTGCGTTTGCCTCGAGAACGTTCACAAAAGGTGAAAGTAATAAATCTGTCATTGAACAGGAGCTTACAGCCATTCACTGGGCAATAAATTTCTTTAAGCCTTATGTTTTTGGTAAGAAATTTTTAGTAAAGAGTGACCACAAACCGTTAACATATTTATTTTCCATGAAAAACCCGTCTTCAAAATTAACTAGGGTTAGATTAGATCTAGAGGAGTTCGATTTTCAGGTTTTCTTTATGTTATTACTATGATATTCGATCCGGCTTCTACCGAATCGACTACCATAGGATCTTTGAGGCTTATAAGCAGTAATGCAAGCATTCGATGTAACGCAAACAAGACTGCCAGTCGACCTTCGTTTTGGATTTATATTGTTTTTTTTTTATATTCTTTTTTTTAACACTCACCACTTTTCACGAATGATTCCTTCCAACGTTGATCTTTCTTTTTCAATTCTGCTTCCCTCGATGCGTAGTCCTGGCTCGGACTACCGGCTGCGCCAAAACGTTGTTGCTATATTTCCCTTGCGATGGGAAATACAGCTGAGCTGTTTACCTAGAGATGAAACAAAAGAAACGACAGTGTTCAATTTGGTTAAGGTTACTTACCGCTGGTTCCTTCACCAGACAGCTGCTCCCACTTCTCGTTTTAACTGCTATTACTGGATGCAACGTTGTTTGTCACGGTGCCCCTAACTCCGGCTATATTAAACACTTAGATAAATAAACGCACGAGCAAATTAAAACACTAGACGTTTGTTTCAAGTCCGATCACTAACAAACTCTTTATTTTGAAATTACTTACCAGCTAGAGGTTTACAGATGCCTCTAGCTACATACATGTATGGTTACAACTTAGATTATCTGTTTTCATACTATTTCGCAGTATTGCGAAATATATCTTACTTGACTTTATTGACGTGCCCAATAAAGTCACATATCTATGATATAGGGGTCAGATTGCTTCCGTGTTGAACCCGCTGTTCTTTGATTCTTTTGCTTACCGCTCTTTACTAGCAGCCCCTAAAGGTATGCTAGCTGTTATTACTCTGGCAGTACTAAAACTATCGCGAGTATAGCCTTAGTACTGAGTTGAGTATGAATAACATCAAATCCCTAACGGTAGGCAATGAATATTTATAACATCGTGTGATCATCACACAACAATATTAAAGGTAAAAACAATTGTGGCGCTGATGCTTTATCGCGAATTGATTTTGGGCAAATCAAGCAAATTAGATGCGAAAATGCTGAAATATTTCAGGTCACAACTAGATCAAAAACAAAGACACAAACAACTGCCATCCCAGTTACTAACCAAATAGTACTACCCCCAAAAGTTTACGAAACCATTACCATACAAGAAGTTAAAAAGTTACCTTGTCTTAAATATGAAAGTAAAAAGTGCACTATAAATGTATTAAAAGGAAAATGTAAAGTTTTAGAACTTAACATAAGTGATCTTATTGTTCACGAGAAAATTGCTTTAGAGCAATTCTTTTCGAGGCTAGTTAATGAAGTCGGCAATAAAGGTTACAACAAGTTACAGATATCACTAAATAATGAGCTCTTTAAATATTGTGATATTAATGATTTTAAATTAAAAGGCAGGGATTACCTCAAGAATATGACTATAGCGCTTTCCCCAAAAACAAAAACAATTTCTTCTCTGATAGAACGCCAAGACATTTTAAGAAAGTTTCATGATAATCCTGTATCAAGTGGCCATGCAGGCATCAAAAGATTACTTTCGAAAATTCGTCGATACTTTACTTGGAAAAATATGACTAATGATGTCAAACGATACGTTAAAAACTGCGAAAAGTGTAAGAAAAACAAAATGGGCACCAAATCTAAAGAACATTTGATACTTACTCAAACACCAAAAAGGGCGTTTGATAAAATTCAAGTTGACACTGTAGGTCCTTTGCCAAAATCTATACATGGTAATGAGTATGCTGTCACGATTATTTGCGATTTGACAAAATTTTTAATAACAGCAGCTATTCCTGATAAGTCGGCTAATACTGTTGCTAGAGTAATAGTTGAGAATTGTATCCTTATTCATGGTTCAATTAATCAAATTATTACTGACATGGGAACAGAGTATAAAAATCAAGTCTTAACTGAACTTTGCAAACTTTTGAAGATTGAGCAAAAAACTTCTACTGCTTATCATCACCAAACTCTTGGAACCATTGAAAGAAGCCATAGAACATTAAATGAATATTTACGTTCGTATTTATCCCCAGATAAGTCTGATTGGGATGAAAGTTTGAAATATTTTACGTATTGTTACAATACAACCCCGTCAACTGTTCACGGTTATTCTCCGTTTGAACTAGTATATGGTAAAACTCCAAATACTTTTGATTTTCTCATCTCAAGGGAAATAGAACCTGTATACAACATTGAAGCATATGAGAAGGAACTCAAATATCGCTTGCAAGTTGCGCAAAAGAAAGCTTTTGATTTCGTAGAAAAATCAAAAAGAATATTACGATAAAAATGCCAAAATTAAGGAATTAAAAATTAATGATTTGGTTTTTTTGGAAAATGATGCAGGCCATAAGCTTGACAGTATTTTTAAGGGTCCATATCTAATAACAGATTTGGATGATTTTGGAAATTGTAAAATTAAAGTAGATAATAAGCATATATTGGTACATGAGAAAAGATTAAAATTAGCATAAGGAAAAAAAAAATAAAAACAAAATTAATTGATTCGTGCACGACTCAAGAAAATTAAAAAACATTTATTTAGTTATTTTTAATTAAAAAATTATTATTATAAACTGTAAAAATAAAAGCAACAACAACATAGTAGTTATCAAATAGCAAACATAATAAATTAAAAAAAAAAAATTTTTATAAATTAAAATTTTTTTTTCTAAAAAAGGGAGGTGTTGTGCGTGTATAACTATTTTATATCACGCCACTGTTTTAACAAATTACTATGTACTAAAACTTAACGTTGTTTTATGCGTACGTTTGTATGTTTAATATTATGTACATGCGTACACTGCTTTGTGCAGTGGGTGTACGCTTGTATGTACAATGCAATGCACACGTGTATTACAAGTGGAGCATACATCTATTGTTGTTATTCATACTAGCTTTATGTAGTTAATGATCATTTAGGGATAACGTGTTACATTATAATTCTCATTATGTTCATTATTTTTTAGTATTAAGCCATCTTGTATGGCAATTGAAAATCAATTAAAAAACCCAACATAGATTTAAAAACAGGATTTTTATTTCTAGAAACATTTTGAAAGTCTTAGCTACTTAGCTGTATTATATAGCAGGTAGTTAAGCCAGTTTGTCGCTTTTACCATTGCACAACTGTTTAGTACAGGCAGAGCCTTAAATTCCCCAAAAGTATCCAAACCATTATTGCACTATACCCCCGTGGGCTGCAATTACACATTGGTGTGCTCTTGAAATTGTTTGCATATGCAGATTTTTGGGGATCCAAAGGTACCACGCTCTTTGTTCCTGCTCTGGTTCTCCACTATAGTGTTCTTTACGGAAATATATAAATTTTTCAACAACTTTCAGGTCGGCAAATTTATCTTGATTTTTCTTAATTTTTGCTTTCAATTTTTCATACTTATCATCATAGAAATGAATCGAGTTTAAATCAATTTCCGGGCCTATATCTTCCGAAGCACTAATTTCATCACAATAGATGTGGGACAAAGCATCAGAAACAATATTATCTTTCCTTTTTCTATGGCTTACTTTAAACTTGTATGATTGTAATTTGAGTACCCATCTCGCAAGTCGACCTGTCAACTCCGGCCGCCTAATCAGCCACACTAAGCTTGAGTGATCAGTGATCACTTCAAACTCGTGTGTTTCAATATAACACCGGAAACGCTTGATTGCCTCTATTGCCGCAAGACATTCACGTTCAGTGACGCTGTAATTTCGTTGGGCAGCACTTAGCTTTTTTGACATGTATGCAATAGGTTTTTCAGACCCGTCATATGAAAGCTGTACAAGTACTGCTCCAATGCTGAAATCACTGGCGTCACAATGAACGTAAAATTTCTTAGCAAAATCGGGATTTGCGAGGACTGGGGCTAAAGTGAGAAGATTCTTAATTCTCTCGAAAGCCTTTTGGGCCTCACTAGCCTACTCAAATTTCCGTTTTGTAGACAACGTTTTTTCGGTGATAGGAAACACAATTTCAGAAAAATTTCCAACGAATCTGCGGTACCATCCCGCAAGACCTATAAATCCTCGTACTTGCTTAATATTCTTAGGTGCTGGCCACGATAAAATTGAATTTATTTTCTCAGGATCGGCAATGCCACCGTTTCCAATTAAGTAACCGAGGTATTTCACCTGCGTTACGCAAAACCTACTTTTTCTTATATTTATTGTTAAATTGGCTTTTTTGAATTGTTCAGCAATTCTTATTAGAACAGAAAGGTTGGACTCAAGATCTTCTGATACTATACATAAGTCATCAAGATATCCGAATACACAATGTCTTAATTTAGGCGGGATCAATTGGTCCATTAATCGGGACATGGTTTGAGCTGCGTTGCACAGTCCGAACGGCACTACCACAAATTGATAAAGCGGACGTCCTGGGACTGTGAACGCAATTCACTGTTTAGAATCCTCCGAAAGGCCTATTTGCCAAAACGCGTCTTTTAAGTCTATTTTGGAGATGATAGTGGCTTTGGGTAACCTAGCAAAAATTCCCTCTATACTTGTCAAAGGATACGCATCTTTTTTTGAAACCTCATTCACTTTTCTTCCGTCTAGACATAATCGAATTTTTTCAGGTTTCACCACTAATCGCATCGGCGAGCTCCATGGACTAGTCGATGGTTCAATCACCACTAATCGCAGCATTCGATCTACCTCTGTAAATATTAACTCCTCCACTGCCGGTGAAACCGGGTAAAATCGCTGCTTAATTTGTTTCGCTTCGCCTACATCATTTCGAGGGTAATTAAATCTGTCCTTCCTAAACCTTGAACTTCGAAGTCAGGAAATAATGACTTTACAGTTTCAAGCTGTTGTAATTGTTTGAAGCTGAGTGGATACAAAAGCTCTTTTTCTGTATCACCGTGCTTTTCTAAAATACTTTTTTCTTCTTCACTGGATGATATTAAGTTAGGCGCTAATTTAAACTTCTTCCAGAAATCAAGACCTAATATTAATCGCTGCGGAAGTGCAGGTATAGCAAATAATTTTGTATTTTGAAATTCACCTTTAGATTCAATATTCACATCTAAAAAGCCTATGACCTCTTGGACATTACCATCAGCAGTTTTGACAGTAGTTTTTGTTTAACGAAGAGGACATAACTTGGAAAATTCTTGACGTGCCAAATCTGAACCGATACAACTTATGTTCGCCCCAGTATCAAGTAAACCGAACTCTGTTGTATTTAAAAATTTTACTTTTGTATGAAATCTATTGTCATCACTAATATCGAAATCTGTGGAGACTACAAGTCGATTCGTTTGTCTTAAACTTTTCCAAAACTTGCGAAGTCTTAAAGTGGATCTTTTTATTTTATTCGAAAAATCAAAATTTTTACAATCTTTAAAAATAATATTTTTTATTGCATTATGTCTTTCAAGACTTTCATGGTACGGACGGATGGGAAACAAAATTGCTTTTGTAATATCCTCAGTAACATTCGTGAAATTTTCACGTTTTAAAATCTTAACAAAATGTTATACGGAAAGCGTTTTTTGAGATAACCCAACCAAATTACACTCAAACACTCGGATCTATAAATGCATGCTATACGTAAGATCTAGGTTATTTCGGACAAGAGGGTGTGGCACCTCCCATATAAGCAAATGTTTCAAAATTATATAATGAAAGTGTTTTTCGAGATAATCCAACCAAATTTCACTCAAACACGAAGAACATTAATTGTAAACTCTGAGTTTAAAGTAGGCGAAGTAGGACTGGAGGCTGTGGCACCTCCCATACAAGCAAAAGTTTCAAAATGCTATACTGAAAGGTTTTTTAAGGAAAACCTAACCGAATTTTACTCAAACACTCAGAACAGTTAATGCAAGCTCTACGCAAAATCAAGGTGAGCTCGGAGGTGTCGGCATGGCACTTCCCATATAAGCAATTTGTTCTTATACTCTCCTAATAATATACTTGAAATGCAGTGTAGGGAATTTAGTTTTTGGCCAGGCCAAAGATACCACCCTTACTAGTTTTTTTTTTTGTATGAGAGTTACAACATCTCCTTTTCCAATCACTCTCATTTTTCTTATAAATCTTTTGGAGCACCAAAAAAACAGGTGCTGCAAATATGACTTTGACACGTTCAGTAGCGTGGTAGTCATGTTTTTCGAGAACAACGTAAGTAAAATTTAAATTACTGAAAATTGTGACGTGATAGAAATTTCCACTATTTTTCTTGTAGCCAGCAAACCAAAATCTATACAAAATGGCTTTTTAAAATTCAGAGAGGAAAACCATTGAAGTACTGTGTCATCTGAGTAGTTCACCTACTTACCTACCTTCAAAGCAATTACTTCTTTAACTATATTTCAGATACCGATGACACAGGTTTTGTTCTTTCTTGCCTTTTTATACCCTACACCCAGGGTATATTCACTTTGTCCTTCCTTTTGTAACGCAGAGAAGGAGGCGTGGCAGATATAGAAAAGAATATATATTCTTGATCAGCGTCACCTCCTGAGTCGATATAGCCATGTCCGTCTGTCTGGCTGGCTGGCCTGGCGGCTGTGTGTTGAAATACACTTTTTGGGAAAACTGTGCAAGATAATTCAGTGAAATTAAGTAAACTGCCTTCGTCGTCAAAGTTAGCTCGGAAGATTGAAAATGAGCGAAATCGGTTAACGGACACGCCTACAGCCCATACAAAAAATATATTCAAAATGCAATTTAAGGAGTATTTTTCACGACAATGCAACCAAACTACGCATAAATACTACAAATTGTAAGCGCAAGCTCTGAGAAAAAACTGAATGAATTCGGACAAGAGGGCGTGGCACCTCCCATATAAGCAAAAGCTCAAAACGCTACACTGAAAGCGTTTTTTGAGTTATTCGAACTAAATTCGACTCTTACACTAAGAGTCATAAATAAAAGCTCTCAAAAAAAATTGGGTGAAATTGAAGAAGGGGGCATGGCACCTCCCATATAAACAAAGAGTTTTTTGAGATAGTCCAACCAAACTTCACTCAAATACTAAAGACTATAAATGTGCGCTCTAAACTAAAACGAGACGAACTCGAAAAAGAGGGCGTGGCACCTCCTATATAAGCAAAAGCTTCAAAACGCTATGCTGAAAGTTTTTTTCACTTAGACACTAAAAACTATAAATCTAAGCTCTGGACAAAAACTGGGTGAACTCGGACAAGAGAGCGTAGCACCTCCCATATGAGCAAAATTTTAAAAATACTGCAGTGTAGGGTATTTAATGTTTGACCGGGCCAAATTTTACACCCTTACTAGTTTAAGATCTTTTTAACATGTTTCGATGCCTTCCATAAACATATCTGCTTGCCATTTGCTTAACTGCTTGCTATTGTCCTTTTATATTGGAAGCGATAGTAGAAGACTTCATTGCTGCCTTCTTTGTGGTCTTCATGCCCAATGAAGTCATGTATCGAAATAAGAAAGAAGAGAAAGCAGCATATCTGCTTCTGTCTAATCATGTAAAATTCTAATAACATGTGTGGGACACCTAAGTTTGAGTAATGCGGACTACTATTTTACGTATGATTCGGTATCTCTTATTACTTATTTTTTGATTGATCTTACTGAAGAACATAAGCCTATACAGCTATTTTATAGAAAATATAATCTTGAATAATACTATTTGAGTTTTAGTCAACAAAAGTTGCAAAAAAAGTACCGTTACACAGAAAAAAAAACTGACGGTAAAATTAACTATATATTTTGTATTCTATAGTTTTTCAAATTTTCTATAGAAAACAAAAACAACAATTCAAAATTTCAGAATCAGCATTACTTTTCTACAGTGGAATTCAACTGTACATTTTTTATTCCATACATTTGTTTTTTTTATATGAATAAAAGTTTGAATTGAGTTTTTATCAGGTTCATAAAATTCTCACATTGTTTAAGAATAAATAAACATTAGTTTACTAGAGTTGCACTGATATTTTGCCATTTGAAATGGTGCCGCCTTAGAAGTTGTTTCCTACAATTTCTACGGCTTATTGGAAACGGCTAGTTACAGCCCTTTTGGGGTGCTAACTATTAAACCGTTCCAAAACAGTTTTAACGGTTTGGAACAGTTTATAATGTTAGGTGACCTTTTTAAAAGGTTATTTTTACTGTAACTGCGTTTGATAGTTTCTAAACCGAGTAAACTGTAAGCTTACAGAGTTCTACGGTCAAAATACAAAAACTCCGGGTTGGTGTAATTTCTATCGAAAATCTAGGTTAAATTATCTGTTTTCACAGTACCTAAACATTTTAACAGTAACTGTACAGTACTATTTTCACAGTTATTTTACTGGACTGCACAGTCAATTTAACCTTTACTGCGCGTTGGTGCAATTTCTATCATTGAAATCGGTTGGATTGACCGATATTTTCTTTTGTGTAGTACTTAGGAAATGGACAGGGTGATCCACATTAGCCGACACTTTTCTTTTTCATCTATTTTTAGGTACTTTTAATTTGTCTGGATTCACGTTTGAAAATGTTAACAATTTAGTTTATGAGTCACCAAATAATAAAAATAATAGAATAACTAATACAAATAATTTGACAAAACTAACTTACTACCATTACCTTGGTAAAAATTGGCGAAAAAGAAAAAGATAACCCCATTACCCGAACTTACTCTATTACTTAAGTTTCTCTTGCTTGGTACATATTTTTAGATTTCTATGGTAAAGTATATATCAATGACATCTAATATAGGACATGTCGATATTCACGAATATCGAAAGATGCTGTTGTCCTTTCACATGAGAAGCGATCATAGATGACCTGCAACGCTGCCCTCTTTGTAGAAGCATTCAACGACAACATGTGTAAAAAAGAGGGAAGACAGCATGCCTGTTTCTGTCCTTTCTTGTAAGAAGCGTTCATAGAAGGCCTTCTTTGTAAAAACGTGAGTATCAGGCCTTGGTGCCCAATGATATCATGTGTACAAAAGAAAGGAAGAAAAAAGGGAAGGTACCATGGCTACTAACTTTCAAATGAGGCCTAATATCGTACCTATTGGAACGCTCTTTCCCCTACTGGGCACATTCACATTCAACACAGAAATTCGTTTTTGTTTTTATTTATTTTTAAAATTTTATTTATTTTTCAAATTTTATTTATTTTTCAAATTTTATTTATCTTTTAAAATGTTAACATACAAACTTTCATCAGCCTGCTCACCCATTTTAAGGATGATTGGGGAAAAACACTACCTGAGGAGTGTTTTTTCAAAAGAGCTTATAACCAAAACGAGGCAAAAGTATTGTCATACGCATTATTTGCATAATAATCGATTAGTGGATAAATCTGATTTTTTTAACTTAATGTAATTAATTTCAAGCCATCAGGTAAACTTTTCGTGAAAAAAAAAACCCAATTTTATTTATTTATAACAAAATATCAGGCAATTAGAATTATGATACTACTTTTGCCTCGTTTTGGTTATAAGCCCTTTCGAAAAATAACTCCTCATCTTATAACCTTCCTAGGGTCTTTTACTATCTCCATACCAAATTTCAGCTAAATTGGTTTATGTAGCGGTTGTATTATTTAACATACATACTCCAACACACTTTCTTAAGTTATACTCAACAATACTTAAATAAATTCATCAAATATCCTTTTACATTATTTTTTGAAATGTATAAAGTAAAATTTAATTTTTGATTCGAATTTAAAATCTGAAAGCAATAACAATAAAAAAATTTTAAATAAATTTCATATTAAATATGAAAAGAGAATTTTAATTTTAACATTTACATTTTGCGCCCAACGAAAAGGAAGAAGGAGCAATTCAAGAAAGAAAAGTTGCTGTTGCTGTGTCTTCAATCAGCGTAGAGGAATAATCTCAAAATCGAAGAGCATTCAACATTTTCATCTTATTTTGTTCCTTACATGTATTACCATTGTAGACGCATTAAGCGGCTCTTGCGGATTGTTAATCGCCCTTGTAGACAAATTTATCGGCTCTCGACGCTTAATTGTTTTTAAAAAACTATTGGTATACCCTTGTAGACGCTTAAAGCGGTTCTTGAGGAAGTTAATCGCTGCACACAACCCTTGTTAACGCCATAGGCGGCTCTTAAGAAAGTTTATTGCTACATATCGTTAGCTTAGTATGGAAAAGGCGTATCTCAAATTTTTTCGAAAATGACTTTTTTGCATATTCTTGTTGGCCACTCTCTAATACACCTCCCTACAAAAGTTAGGCATGATAATATCAAAAATAGCCAAGTTATAGTCAATTTAAAAAAGCCGTAACACATAAAAAAAAAAAATTCTTGAAAGAAAAAAGCCCTAACTCACAACATGTAGCGTTTAAATCACTCAGAACTATTCTGTTAATTAAGCTGAAAACTTGGCAGTGAGTGTATCTCAAATATGAGAAGTTTTCTGTGCTATACACGAAGGTTCCCGAAGGTCATCCGAAGGTTTTCTGGTCAGAACGAAGAACATCTGGGTATACTAGAGGAAAAATATTTATGGTGAACTATCAATGAACCTTATTTAGTCAATACGAAGAATATCAAGATATACTGATGGGAAAACATTAATAGCATCTACGAGTTTAGTTGCTGTGGGTACTTTATTATCATAAACTTTACTTGATGTTCACTTTAATGTTTTAAATTGATGTTAGCTGCTGATTGTCACCACTTATATGATAATCTTTCATACAAAACACTAGCTGGCCCGGAAGCGACTTTGTTCGCCCGTTCCCGATGCCCTTTACATATGTTTCAAGACCCATCGATCTCCGTCATCCTTCTCTTCCAACCCTGAAGGTTTTTCAAGGTGATTAAAATATATATTTATGTACCAACTTTTATAATGATAGCTACTATAGTCGTAGAAATATAGCATTTTGAGTATTTTTACTGTAAGGAGGGTGCAAATCCCTATTGTTTAATCCCTCTTAAGCTTAATATGCTGAATAGTAGACGCAATAAACATCCATGTGCCAAGTTTCATAATGATAGCTGATCTAAATACACTGTTATAGCATTTTGTGTGTTTTTTTCATATGAGGGGTGCAACGCCCCCTAGTTCAATCCCCCTCAAATTTTGCATGGTGAATGGTACATACATTATGCATAAGTTCATCAACTTTCATAATCATAGCTTGCATAACTGTAGAGATAAAGCATTTTTTGTATTTTTTTAGTATGGGGGGTGCAACCCCCGTTCCCCTCAGTGGCATCTCACCCCCCTAAGAACCTTCTACAGACCACAACAAACAATTTAGAAAAAAAATATGTAAATCGGCCGTATAGTTTCCGCGTTCATAAGCTACATACGGACACCATTTCATTTTTATATATATAGATAAACATTTTCGTTCAAATTTTTGTCCAATCCAATTAACTTTCTTTGTAAAGGTTTTCCTTTTCATTTTATATTGAATAACTTTAATTTTAGTCATAATTTTTGATTTATTATAAAAAGCCCTAACTCACTTTTTTTTTAAAAAATTTAAAAATGAAAAGACCTAACACACAAAACTACCCAAAAAACAAGGAAAATAAAAAAAAATATCCTAGAATGAAAATTGTTGATAATTTTTGTTGTAAACTGCATTTAAAGTTTTTTTAAATGTTGGGCGCATCAAATTTTATTCAGTTTTTTCCTTCTCCTGTAAAGTATTGAAAATGTGAGTTTCGCCTTTTCCATATTAAGCTAACGATATAACTCTTGTAGACGCCATAGGCGGCTCTTGAAGAAATTAATCGCTACACATTACCCTTGTAGACGCCATAAGGCGGCTCCTGAAGAAGTTCGTCACTACACATTACCCCTGTAGACGCCACAGCGGCTCTTGCGGCTTAATTTTAAAAAATATTATTCGTATGAACACATTGGTGGCTCTTGTACCTGAGAAACCAGAATATGTTGCCCTTGAAGACAAACATCAGTCCACACTCGCTCAAAATGCATCGAAGTCCTCGAACCAGATCTTCAAGTGCTCAAAATGCACGAAATGGTGTAACATTCACCGTAAATTACCGATTCCATTGGCATCATCCAATGTATGCAATCCTTCAACTTCTTATGCTCAAAATACAGCAAATGGTGTAACAAACACTGAAAATCTATCACCGATTCCATCGACATCATCCAATATATGTCTTTCGGAATCCCAATTTTCACAATTAATAGCAAGTTTAAATTCAAGGGAAAAGAAAGCTACCTTTAGTACTTGCACCGCTCGCTTCAACGGAGGTCGTAGAGTAGAAGATTTCATCCCGACCGTCCTAGTATATCAAAATTCCGAAAATATAAGCCCGGACTATGAGTTAGCAAGTCTACTTTTGCTTTTTGAGGGGTATGCTTCATCATGGTGGCAAGGTGTTAAGCACGAAGCTCATACCTTTTCCGATGCCATTGAGTTACTGAGGAAGGCGTTTGCTCCACCAAAGCCTGATTGGCGTATCTTTGCTGAGATAATGCAAGATAAGCAAAAATTAATTGAGTCTACTGAAACCTTTATATGCAGAAAGCGCTGCTTATTTGCAAAATTGCAAAATACTTTATCTGAAGTCCACATGATTGATATGGTATATTCACAATTGGTTTTAACAATTTGTGAACGCATTCCCAGACAAAATGTTAACACGTTCCAAGAGTTGCTTACCAAAGCTCGAGATGTTGAGTTATTATTAAAAGAAAATAAATTACAACATTCCGAATCTTCAATCAATAAAGTCATAGACAAAAATTGGTGTAACTATTGCCGCCTTAAAAATCACTCCAATGAAAATTGCTTCAAACGCCAAGAAGCAGAAAGAAAAGGCTTAAAAACTACAAATAATTCGATTCCAAAAATTTCATGTTATGGCTGCGGTGCCGAAGGATACTATCGTTCCAAGTGCCCTCAATGCAATTCCAAAAATTCTTTCAACTCTTCAGAGCATTTAGATTTCAACACTGTGCAGACATCCATCGTGGGAAGAGGTGTGCCTACTGTGAATATTTGTATAAATGGTATGAAAGGTGAAGCATACTTTAATACGGCAGCAAGGACTAGTGTTGCCGGGTATCGCTTGTTTAACAAGTTAAAACAACGAAACGTAGAATTTAAGAAGTTGAAAGCAGAAATTGTTTTGGCAGATGGGATTCCCAAAATAGAAGAAGTTCTCTGTACCATAGCGGACATAATCATCGGCAACCGATATAAAAGAATAAAACTTATTTGTTTGCCAAACGCTCAGGACAATAGAACTCTCCTCGGAATTGATTGCCTTGAACAATGTGACATCGTATTGGATCTCGCACAACGCTTGTGGTATTTCAAAGATGACTCTAAAAGAAAATATGAGTTCAAGAACCAGGTTCCTGTTGCAGAAGACTCACATGAAGCAAAAATTTCTAATTTTTTCAAATCTTTTGAAGCTAGTAATAACCAAAATGTTAACGTTTGTTTTAATGAATCTTATACTCCAGATTATATTGATAATATTTTTAAAAATTCCGTTCCTACGGATTTTGTTTCATCAGTTCCTCTTGATTTGTTTCCACCCTTAAAAAAAATCAACGAAAATAAAGATGAAGTTATGGATTTCTGTACAATGTCTTTTAATTCTTTTGAAACTGAATTAAAAAAAACTGAAGGATTACATCTAATTTCAGATCAAAGAGCAAAAGAAATCAATTTTTTGCAAAATAATAAAGACATTTTTGACGACATATCGACACCAATTTCCCATGTCGAACACTTTCTTAATACGGGTTCACATTTGCCCATTGCTGCAAAGCCTTACAGACTGTCACCGGCAATGAAGATAAAAATCAAAAACAAAATCCATAAAATGCTTGAAAATGGGATTATAGAAGCATCTGAATCGCCATGGGCTTCGCCTGTAGTCCTTATTCCAAAGAAAAATGGGGAAGTTAGATTTTGCGTAGATTATCGTCGTTTAAAAGACATAACGGTCTTTGATTCTTATCCTCTCCCTCGTATTGACGACTTATTACATGCTGCAAAAACAACACCATTTATGACAACTTTGGATTTAAAGTCTGGATATTGGCAGATTAAAGTTGCAGAACGAGATAAATTAAAGACAGCTTTCACTACTCCATATGGAATTTTCATTTTTAAGAGGATGCCGTTTGGTTTGAAAAACGCACCGGCCACTTTTCAAAGAATGATTGATAAATTTCTTAATGGTCTTCCTAAAATCTTAATTCTGGCATATTTGGATGACATAATTATTTGCTCCGACTACGAGAATTTGGAATTCACTTAAACAGAGAAAAATGCAATTTTTGTCTATCTGAAGTAAAATATTTTGGTCATATCTTAACCATAGACGGTTTCAAAGTTGATCCTGATAAAACTGACGCTATTATGAAGAGACCAAATCTAACGAATGTTAAAGAAGTTCTTTCTTTTCTTCAAACATGCTCCTGGTATAGACGTTTTATACCTAATTTTGCTGATATTTCAAAATCACTATCCAATTTAACTAAAAAGAAACCAACATGGAAATGGTCTTCAGTAGAACAAGCAGCATTAACAGACTAAAAGTTTTAACTTCTTCTCCAGTCCTTCGACAAGTCGACGAAAAACTACCTTTTGTCCTCAAAACTGATGCAAGCAATTATGCGATCGGGGCTGTTTTACTCCAGGGGGAGAAGGAAAATAAACACCCCATAGAATACGCTAGTAGACTACTAATCCCTGCGGAACAAAATTATTCCACTACTGAAAGGGAAGCATTTGCAGTGGTATGGGCTGTACAAAAGTTTCGAGGATATATCGCCGGTGCTTACGAAGAAAATTTTCCAACCGAAAGTTACGGCGAAGAAAATCTTTTTTTTGAAATTGCGGCGAAAAAAATCTTTTTTGTTATATGCGGACAAGAAAATCACTTTTTATAAAATGCGGCGAAGAAAATCACTTTTTACAAAATGTGGCGAAGAAAATCTCTTTATTTAGTGAATACTTTTCGACGAGTTAGGAAAATAAACATTTCACTTAAAATCGCAGCGGATCATTGAAACTTTTGAAAATAATGACGAAAATATAATAAGATACACCGATCGTGGTTACATAATGTTAGATATAGTTTTATTTCGATTCTGCTATGAAGAAAACTCTGAAAATGGACAGTTAGTGGTTCCAAAGTCATTAAGACCATTAATTTTGTTCAATTATCATGATAGTCCAACCGCCGGACATTATGGAAGAGTAAAGACAATTAACCGAATAAAATCACACTACTACAGGTCAGGAATGCGTGCAGAAATTACTAAACATATAGAAAATTGCATAGATTGCAAAGGTTATAAACCCTCAAACATGAAGCCAGCTGGTTTGCTTCAAACGGTTTCAAGTAATCAACGTTTTGAAGTTATTGCTGTAGATTTATTTGGTCCTCTTCCTTGTACTAAGGAAAGATACCAGTGGATTCTGATTGTTGAAGATGTATGTAGTAGATGGATAGAACTCTTTGCTTTAAAAGACACAACTGCGCAAAATTGTGCATTAACTTTATTGAACGAAATTTTATTAAGGTTTGGTGTACCAAGACGAATTCACACAGATAACGGAAATCAATTTATATCTGCAGTAATGCAAAAATTAACATTTTGCCTTAGTATGGAACAAACATTCACTCCTGTTTGTCACCCTGAAGCGTATCCGGTTGAACGAAGAAATAGGGATTTGAAAACTCAGTTATCAATATATGGAAGAAACATAGCGAATGGAATTTGAAACTGCCTACAATAAGATTTGCAATGAATACTGCGAGATGTGAAAGCACTGGATTTTCTTCTGCTTACTTAACGTTTGGAAGAGAGTTAAGAACCCCAACTGAAGTTCATAACGTCTTGAAAGGAATTGCTCTTTTGGAAAATTTTATACCACAAATCACCCCACATCTGTTAAAATTAGCAGAAGTTTTATCTCAGTCACAAGAAAATCAAGAAAGGATTCAGGATAAAAACAAAATGTATGTTGATAAAAGACGAAGACCTCAAATAAGATTAAAAGCTGGAGATCAAGTTCTGGTTGGCACTCACTTCAAAGGCAATAAATTAAATCATCTTTCTTCAAAATTTGTCACTCGAAGAGACGGGCCTTATCAGATACTATCTCAAAAAGGATCTTCCTCTTACCAAATAGCTCCTTTGAACGATTTAACAAAACCTTTAGGAATCTATCATGCTTCAGCTTTAACTCTCTGTAAAGGTGCTCGTTCAACTCCGAAATATCCAATACTACGAAGAGGTCGCCCTGCAAAGCAACAGACAAATGCTGCCACATCGTCGGGACGCTTTCAGTGGCAGAGGGGAGTGTGTAGCGGTTGTATTATTTAACATACATACTCCAACACACTTTCTTAAGTTATACTCAACAATACTTAAATAAATTCATCAAATATCCTTTTTTATTTTTTGAAATGTATAAAATAAAATTTAATTTTTTGATTTGAATTTAAAATCTGAAAATTTTAAATAAATTTCATATCTACAGTATGTCAAGAAATGCTTTTCACATTGAAAATTAATTCATATTTTCAACTTATGAAGCAAAAAAAACCTACTTCTTACATTTCTGTCAAATTTTTTTCATGAATAATAGTTGCTTACTATATTTAAAAAGGATTCGTGAAAAAAAAATTTGCAAATTCAATGCAAAATAAAGAAAAAATCAACAAAAACAAATAGTACCAGATTTTTGTAGTGTCAAGAATTGCTTTACACAAATAAAAATAAATGTTTTTATATTGAATTTTTAGTATCTTCCTTGCTTAAGCCATCTTTGAATGACCACCGTAAGCATCTTCCACACATTGTAGACGTTTTTACATAGAAGGAACCAACTTTTTCAGGTTGTAATTGCTCAGTCTTTTCCAATATTGTATTTTCGAAAGTAGTTCGGTATTTGGTTGTCTTTTAGCGACCTTTTTCTTTAAATACACTCACAAACTTTTGATAGGATTATTGTCGGGTCTTTGGACTAATGCATCCATCACTTTGTCACAGTTAAACTAAAGCCACATTCGCACCATAGTCCCAATTGCTTTTGATCATTACGCTGTTAGAATTTGAAATTGGGTTTTCAGTCCCTAATAAACCCAAATTGTCAAGTTTTTTACTGTGAAATGGTTACACATTCTTTCCACTTCATGGTTGCGTCTATAAAAAACAAGTTCCTACTCCTCTGACACCTCCAAGTCATAATACTAAATTTTTCAATTTTAACAGTCGGAATAATGCTGCGATGTTTTGCCTTTCCCCACACTATAACAGGTCCATCGTTGTAAGACCACATCATACTCGTTTTATCTTAGAATATGACATCGTATTATAATGATGGACTGGTTATAGTGTGGCAAAAGGCGTTATAATCGTTAGAAAACTGCTACATTATTCCGACTGTTAAAATTGAAAAATTTAGTATTATGACTTGGAGGTGGCAGAGGAGTAGGAACTTGTTTTTTATAGACGCAACCATGAAGTGGAAAGAATGTGTAACCATTTCACAGTAAAAAACTTGACTGAAAACCCAATTTCAAATTCTAACAGCGTAATGATCAAAAGCAATTGGGACTATGGTGCGAATGTGGCTTCAGTTTAACTGTGACAAAGTGATGGATGCATTAGTCCAAAGACCCGACAATAATCCTATCAAAAGTTTGTGAGTGTATTTAAAGAAAAAGGTCGCTAAAAGACAACCAAATACCGAACTACTTTCGAAAATACAATATTGGAAAAGACTGAGCAATTACAACCTGAAAAAGTTGGTTCCTTCTATGTGAAAACGTCTACAATGTGTGGAAGATGCTTACGGTGGTCATTCAAAGATGGCTTAAGCAAGGAAGATACTTAAAATTTAATATAAAAACATTTATTTTTATTTGTGTAAAGCAATTCTTGACACTACAAAAATCAGGGGCCTTACTCTGTAATGCGATGCGATAGGAAATGCGTTGCGAAAGCTAGATTCAATGCGAAAAATAATTGCCACTCTGTAAATCTTTCGCATTGGGAGTAGCGTTTTCAGTGAGACATAGTTGCCAACGCTACTTTCAATGCGAAAGATTTACAGAGTGGCAATTATTTTTCGCATCGAATCTAGCTTTCGCAACGCATTTCCTATCGCATCGCATTACAGAGTAAGGCCCCTGGTACTATTTGTTTTTGTTGATTTTTTCTTTATTTTGCATTAGAGTTATTCACGATCTAGAGTAACGAGCTGAGTAACAGGGTAAAAGTGCACTCAGTTACTCTGAATAGTGAGCATACTCAATACTTTGCACGTATATTTGCTTTTTGTTTCTCAAAATAATCTTAGCTGAATACAAAAAAAAAATTTTTAAATGAATATTTTTCTCCCATTCAAATTTTTATTTTTGATGAACGAAAATTGCCTCTCAATCATAAACAAATTCAAACGTTTCTATAGAAATAGAAATAGTAAAAAAAAGGCAAAAGTGTAAGATTATTTTACACTAGAAAATAGCTTGACTAAAAGGGTAAAAGAGTAACAGAGTAACTTACGTATATTTTGTTGTTGTGGTTGTGCACAGTTACCCTGTTACTCTGTTACTCAGGACGTTACTCTAGATCATGAATACCTCTATTGAATTTGCAAATTTTTTTTCACGAATCCTTTTTAAATATAGTAAGCAACTATTATTCATGAAAAAAAGTTTGGCAGAAATGTAAGAAGTAGGTTTTTTTTGCTTCATAAGTTGAAAATATGAATTAATTTTCAATGTGAAAAGCATTTCTTGACATACTGTATATATATAAAAATGAAATGGTGTCCGTATGTAGCTTATGAACGCGGAAACCACAAGGCCGATTTACATAATTTTTTTTTAAATTGTTTGTTATGGTCTGTAGAAGGTTCTTAAGGGAGTGGGATGCCACTGAGGGAAACGGGGGTTGCACCCACCATACGAAAAAAATACGAAAAATGCTATATCTCTACAGTTATACAAGCTATGATTATGAAAATTGATGAACTTACGCATAATGTACATATCTACCATTCACCATGCAAAACTTGGGGGATATTGGGTGTAGGAGAATTGCATCCACTTTTCAAAAATACACAAAATGTTATATTTCTTCACATATCGCAGATATCGTTATAAAACTTGGTACATACATGAATATTCTATCTACGGGAGCTATGATTATAGAAGTTAATACATGGATCTCTAAAAACCTTGGTGATTGGAAGAGAGGGACGATGGAGATGGATGGGACTTCGTACGTAAAGGCATCGGGAATGGGCAAACGAAGTCGCAACCAAGGCAGCTAGTTAAATATGAAAAGAGAATTTTAATTTTAACAATCGGAATATCTATTGTTACATTTAGCGATTATTGATTTCCCATACAAACTTTAATCACCCTTTTCAGCCCTTTTAAGGATAATTTTAGGGAAAAATATTATCCTATACCCTTTCTAGGGTCTCATACTATCACCAAACCCAATCTCATTTAAATTGGTTCAGCGGTTATTGATTGCCCATACAAACTTCCATCCCCCTTTTCACCCTTTTTGGGGACGATTTTAGGAGTAGAAACTATCCTATATCCTTTCTAGAGTCTCTCACTATCTCCATACAAAATTTCTTCCAAATTGGTTAAGCGGTTTAGACGTGTTGTAGTTTAATATCTCCAGTGGTAGTAGAAACCACGTAGTGCCACTTTACCCCCAGATGCTGCTGCACGAACTTCACTAAGTGGCACTCTGCTATTCGGAAACTTCTTGTACGAATCCACGAGGATGTTGCTTCTCCCGGTGATCCCACTGAAAATCTCCACTTCGGATGTACACAAAGTTTCCACTGATATTAACAACCCGGATGAAAAAACGCACACTGTAATTTTTACTAGTTATTAACCTTTATTGGTTTCCACTTTAGAAAATAAACTACAACTGTTCTTAGCTTAGGGGAACTGGTGGTATAGTTTTTCAATGTGGTATGGTCGCATATCTCCGAATTGGGAAAGAGCCTGCGAACGTCACTGCTTTTATCCTATCAGAAAACATGAAAATCCGGGGATGTGTTGCTGTCATACATCAAACAAAATTTTTCCGGTGTCAAGTCGCGTGTGGTTAATTTTTTTTCCGGATTTTTTGCAAAAAAATTTGGTTAAGAAAAAGTTGCTTTTTGGTGAAGTTTTATTTATATTCAATAAAAGTAAGTGCTAAGTATTGCGAAATAAGTGTTTAACTGTGTAAATTCACAAAGTTTCCTATTTTATATTTAGAATTTTGTAATTTCTAAAAATTGGCCAATGTGGTATAGTCGGGACTCGCTAATGTGGTATATAAATATTTCTTGTTATTCTTAACGTTAGTTGATTGCTGTTTACTTTTTTTATAAAAACTATGAGTTTGAGAACCAATGTAAATGTTATTATGAACTTATTTCATACCTTTCAAACGTTATATTTGGTTGTATGGTTAAGTATACCACATTACCCTACTTATATGTACCACATTACAAGCCCGCTTTACAAGTACTGATCAGTATGTATACCACATTGTGCCGCCATATATATACGGTGACAAGATATTTCCAGCCAAAAAACAGAACAAAAAATAATTAATTGATAAACAAAAACGTATGTTTTATTTTCTTATAAACATATCATTTAATTCATAAAAACGCTTAAAATATATTTAAAAAAAACATAAAAAAAAAAAATTATTAAACATCACATTTCATTTCATTTCATTTCAAATACATATTAATAGTAACTTTTTTTTTTAATTATTTAATAACTAAATAATTCATTGATATTTTGTAGAAGAATAGATTTTTTTGACTAGACCGTCATGAGTTTGTAAATATTCCCTAAATTCGGAACATGTAAGGTCGTAATTACATTTTGTTATTAACATTGCGTTAATAGTTTCAACTTTCATTTGCGACTTTTCTGCTGTCCACGTATTATTAAGAATGGAGAATACTCTTTCTGTTGGTGCATTTGATCCAGGCAAACACAAACTAAATTCTACAATTTTTAACATATTTGCAAAAGCTATAAAATTTTCAGTGAAATGTTTAAAAATTTCAGCCCATTTACTTTCTGTAATAACTTCACTATCCAACCATTCTTTAAGTTTTTCTGAAGTTACATAATTTTTTAAACACGCAACTTCGTCAAATAATTCACTATCATTAATTTTTAATTCACTTCTTTTTTCCGTTACTAGTATTAAACTTTTTTCAATTTGATCCCAAGACGGTATTGTACGCAGCAGTACCCATTCCAATACTTCTACTTCTTTAAATGGATTATCCCATTGATTAAGATAATCGAGACAAATGTTATAAAAATTAATAGAGGTATTCACGATCTAGAGTAACGTCCTGAGTAACAGAGTAACAGGGTAACTGTGCACAACCACAACAACAAAATATACGTAAGTTACTCTGTTACTCTTTTACCCTTTTAGTCAAGCTATTTTCTAGTGTAAAATAATCTTACACTTTTGCCTTTTTTTTACTATTTCTATTTCTATAGAAACGTTTGAATTTGTTTATGATTGAGAGGCAATTTTCGTTCATCAAAAATAAAAATTTGAATGGGAGAAAAATATTCATTTAAAAAATTTTTTTTTTGTTGTCAGCTAAGATTATTTTGAGAAACAAAAAGCAAATATACGTGCAAAGTATTGAGTATGCTCACTATTCAGAGTAACTGAGTGCACTTTTACCCTGTTACTCAGCTCGTTACTCTAGATCGTGAATAACTCTAATGACTTTTTCTTTAAATGAAACAGATTCTACTTCATTCAACTTCGATATTTTATTTTTTATAGTTAACTAGCTGGCCTGGTTGCGACTTCGTTCGCCCATTCCCGATGCCTTTACGTACAAAGTCCCATCCATCTCCATCGTCCCTCTCTTCTAATCACCAAGGTTTTTAAAGATCCATGTATCAACTTTTGTAACTAAGCTCCCATAGGTACAGAGATATAGCATTTTATATATTTTTTGCATGAAGGGTGCAACTCCCCCTTCTCACCCTCTCGCCCAAGTTTTTGAAAGTAAGTGGTAGATAGAATATTCATGTATGTACCAAGTTTTATAACGATATCTGCGATATGTGAAGAAATATAGCATTTTGTGTATTTTTTGAAAAGTGGATGCAATTCTCCTACACCCAATATCCCCCAAATTTTGCATGGTGAATGGTAGATATTTACATTATGCATAAGTTCATCAACTTTCATAATCAAAGCTTGTATACCTGTAGAGATATAGCATTTTTTGTATTTTTTTCGTATGGGGGTGCAACCCCCGTTCCCCTCAGTGGCATCCCACCCCCTAAAGAACCTTCTACAGACTATAACAAACAATTTAAAAAAATAATTATGTAAATCGGCCTTGTAGTTTCCGCGTTCATAAGCTACATACGGACACCATTTAATTTTTATATATATAGATGGTAAAAATATCTCATTTTTTCTATTCTCAATCTTAAACTTTAAATCTTTTATTAGCATTGACACTTCTGTCATGCATATTTTTTGAGATTCAATTTGTAAAATATATTGATGGAACAGATAGCTTTGGCAATGAGCAAATAAGAGCCAAATTTCAGCGAACGGGTTTTTGAAAAAATCTTTTAAAATTGTTGGACACTTTGGTTGGTCTAAAAAATATGTTTTTAATGGTATAAAAAGCTTTAAAATGCGTTCTATTGATGGCTTCAAGGTAAGCCATCTGGTTTTGCTAAGCCCTAGTAATTTTTTATATTGAATATCTACTTCATTACAAATTTCTTTTAACTGTTCAACCCGAACAGTGTATATATAAAAATAAGAATAAATTTTTACCACAATAACTTCAATGTCTACAGGAAGACATTCTATACCAGTTTGTATGCAATTATTAATAATATGTGCAGCACAATTTACTCCAATGAGCATTTTACCTGTAGATAACTGTAATTTATGAAAAAGATTGTTTTGGCCCCGTCTAGCTGCACCACCAAAATTACAATTGGTGTTGTCGGCACACAGAGCTAGTAACTTATTGGTCAAATCAAATTTATTTAAAAGACCAGAGATATACGTTTTTAATATTTCAGAAGTTTCGCCTGGGAGATCTTTTACTTCCAATATTTTAACTTGAGCCCCCTTTTGTGGTAGAAAATACCGAACTAGTAGTGGACAAATTTTGGTACTTCCATGGTTTGAACAATCGGAAAAAACTGTTACCAAATTAACCGCCTTAAAATCAATTTGCATTTCAGCTATTGCGTTCGGTGCTAGTACATTGCAAACAATGGCTTCCGATTTTGTACGAGCCGATGAATAGTTAGCATCAAAACATTTTTTTATAAGTTTTGACGTACAGTTGTTCGACCGAAAAGAAAAACCGTGCTTTATTGTGTGAAATGCCCAAGTTCCTTCGTTTACACTGTTTTTTTTTTGCAGACGCATCCATAGTGGTATTCCGTACAAAATATGTTATTTGTTTGGAGGATGATGCAGCAACATCGGCATTTTGATGTTTGTTGGTTTTTAAGTGACGCAGAATATCATGTTTGCCACCGTTTGCAATTGAAAAAACCGCCATGCATTTGCGGCACCGCACTTCACTCGAATGAGAAGTCGTATGTAGAAATGTATATTGTTGTTGGAGTTCTGCACTAAAAACACATTTGCGATGGGGCGGCATTTTTCTAAAATATAAAATATGGCAGTAGTAGTACATTTAATGCTTATTTATCTCAAAATTATTTATTTATTTATCTCATGTATTTACCTTATTGGACCGATGTTAAAAAAATACTTTACACAAAAAGCGGCCCAGATCAGATGTTATTTTGTAAATCACGTTGTCATCAAAGATAAGATGATCTTTTTGATGTTATCGATAAGCGATTATATTCATATTTCTAGGGTTACCATTGATAATTTCTCATCATTTTGCATATTTTATTAAAATGCAACCGGTTAAAAAAAAAAAAAAAAAACAGAACAAAAACAGAACACGTGCAAAAAAACAGAACATTTCTTATAAAAAAAAGGCAGAACAAGGAGTTGAAAAACAGAACTGTTCTGCCAAAAACAGAACGGATGGTCACCGTACATATATACCACATTACCTCCCAACTTTTTGAAAACAGCTTTTTTGACTTTTTTCAGATTTTGCTCAATAACTTATTTTAATGAAATTGCACACATTTTATTGAAATATATTCTGTAGCGGATACTTCAGTGATTAGCAAAAAAAAATATGACAGATAATGAAATAACTGTTCACTTTCAAAATCCCCCTAAACATTAGCTATACCACAAAAGCATCATCAGTTCCCCTACTTTTACTATTTATTAACTACCAACGGTAACTAAAAAGAGCTTTTCTTTTGGTACGTGAGCTTTTCACCATGTACCACATTTTAACTCGTTCTAGCTTCCGGGAGAGAGTTTGCAGTGCTTCTTGCATAGTTGCAAGAAGCTCAGAGTTGCAGTTTGTCACATAGAGCAGTTTACGCAATAATCGATCTTTTGTTTAATTGACCAGTTTGGTTTTTTAGCTTGCTTAAGCGGAAGAATATCTTTTGGTTTTATTTAACCGATTATTGTGTAAACGTTTTTGTATTTTCAGGGTGACCAAGTTTCTATGGGTGTTAGGCAAACTCACAACATTCATCTCCCTTTGGGAAAAGAAAAAGTTATTACTAGTAACTTTTTCTTAACGTTTTGTGCTTAGTGTAATGTGCTGGTAGATAGCTTAATGTACTAATGGAAATTCAAATGTATTGTTTACTTTTAATTTCAATGTTTAGGATTCTGATAAGGTACCAATAATGTCCTTGTTTTTTTTTTTTTTTTTGTTTTTTCCTCTAGATATATATTAATACAACACACATATGTTTGAATATATGTATATTAGGGTGCAGCACTTTTCGAAATAATGGGAAAATTATAGGTTGCATCAAAGATTATCTTAGGAGCAGGCCTTTTGGTCAAAACCCCCGAAAAGATGGCCCGCCCGGGGCATGAATGAAGGTCTAAACGACAAAAATCATTGTTTTTTCGCAGTTTTTTTATTTTATCTAAAAAACCACGAAACTATTGGTAGTAATTCTTCCTAAACCTTTGAAAACGATTAATTTTCTAAATTTTTTGTTTTTTCTAATTGCTCTACTGTGAAGTTTGCCCTATGGAAGTCCCGGAAGAAGTACAAATTTTTTGATTCAAAAAACGGTTTTTTTCCTATAACTCAAGATACAATAGATACACAAAAACTTTAGAGCTCAATTAATGTAGGAAATCTGTTTTCCCATAGTTTTGCTTTGAAGTCTTGATTCCAAAAGTAAACGGTTTTCCACTAGAGGCCGAAATTTGTTAAAAATAATTGTGTATCATAAAAAAGCCACCTTTTATTGTTTGGTTTTAAAATATACCAAAAAATTTGATTAGAAACTAATGAAAAAACTAAAAGCTTCTAAACATAGTCTTTAGAATGGAAATCTGATTTAAATTGCGCGAGATATGATTGGTATTTTTTGTAAAGTTCTAGTTTTGGGTATTTTTGTTTCACAGTGTGTTTTGCATCCACAACTTAAGATTTTTTTATGATAATTACTTTACGTTCAAGGATGATAAACAGTGCAACCTCCAGGACCGAGAATATCAAAATCAGTTTGTAGCTTCCTTGCGAATTTTAGCCTCAGAGTTTGGATTTTTTTCCATTTTTGTCAAATACGGCTTTTTTTGAGTATGAGCGACCGTATACCATAAATACCGTAGAAAATGTGTACCATTATATCCCAAGAACTGTCGGAAATATAATTTGTTATATTTTGCTTCTGATAGTCATCTTTGCACAGCTAATAGTTTGTGCCCTAGAGGCCAATTTTTGTGATAAAAAAAATAAAATTTTTAAAAATTTTTAATTCGAAGTGACCTTTTGATGTTTTTGCTAGCAAATTTTCCAAAAATTTTAAAAGGGCACTTAAGAAAGAGTTAAAAGCTTTCAAACGTAGTCTTTCAAAAAGAAATCGGTTGGAATTTACGCAAGATATAATAGTTATAAGAGAGAGACATAAGAGTATTTTGTATTGTGCAGATATGATTTTTGATTATTTTTTTGTATCACAGGGTATATAAAACTGTCATATCTCACGTAAATTTCAACCAGTTTCTATTCTAAGGACTACGTTTGAAAGCTTTTAAACTTATCTTAAATTTTTTATAAAAATTTTGGGAAAAATTGCAAGCAAAAACGTCGAGAGGTCGCTTCGAATCAAAAATTTCTATAAACCCGATTTTTTTATCACAAAAATTGGCCTCTACGGCACAAACTGTTAGCTGTAGAAAGATGACTATCAGGACCAAAATATAGCAAAATATATTTCCTACAGTTTTTGGGATATAATAGTACACTTTTTTTACGGTATTTAGGGTATACAGTCGCTCATACTCAAAAAAAGCCGTATTTGACAAAAATGAAAAAAAATCCAAACTCTCAGGCTGAAATTCGCAAAGAAACTACAAACCGATTTTGATATTCTTGGCCCTAGAAGTTGCGCTGTTTATCGTCCTTGAACGTAAAGTAATAATCATAAAAAAATCTTAAGTTGTGTGTTGGAGCAGATTATTATATATTAAAATAAGATTAAAATATTGATTATTTATTAATTATTAATGAATATTAATTATTAATAGTTCACTTTAAAGTAATTTTTTATCATAATTACAGTAAACTATTTACTTGCTAATTTGGGTTTCAAATATTTGCTTTGCAATTTGCCTTTCAATAGCAGTCACACACATACATACATACATTCATTTTGACATTTTCATTCTTATGTATAATACTTTTTGGCACAATATTAAAATCTTGAACAAGTGTAGACGCAAAAAGTAAATTCCTATAAGTAAAGCTAAAGTTCTAATTATTAAAAGAAAAGTTTAATAAAATCATTGTAAAATTAAATTAAATTCATTTGTTTAAATTGATAAATATCAACCTAAAACAACTACCGAAACATTGGCGACCGTGACAGGACACTTGTCCATGCATTTTCGATCATCAAAATTTTCATTGAATTTTTATAATTGAATTAATTTAATCTCATCGAAGGATTTATAATTTATTGCGTCTACGATTGTCGCTGTTTAACATCCCGTACTGCTGGTGGGAATCTTCTGTTTTCCATCGTATTGCTGGTAAGGAGTCTGCTGTTGTTCCTCGTGCTAGTGCTGGTTGGTGACTGCTGTTGGTGTTGCGCTGCTAACGCTGTTGCTGGACGTGCTGCTGGAGCATTGGAAAGGTTCCTGGAAACATAATTGGAGCATTCATCTCCATTTTGGAAGAATCGCCACCGACTCAAGTACAGTATATTCATACATATATACAAGGGATTACGTGAGTACATACATTCATACATCGACATATTGCTTCATACATACAAACAAATATACATATATTGTTGCTACAAATTTGCGGTATTTTATTGCTACTTGTTGCCGTGCAAATTACATAAAATAAATATATAACAATTTTGCTTGGTATATGGTACAGTAACCCATAATCGTCATTGCTTTTCTAATAAAGCATATATACACCGTTGCCTTTCTAATAGAGGTCACTACATATTGCTGATTAAGGCATCAAAATTGTTGCTTTTTCCAATAAAAAGCGAATACATAATACCGATTTAATACTGCTTTTTCCAATAAAAAGCGATTATATTTAAAACAAATTTAGCACTGCCTTTTCGAATAAAAGGTATATACTAAATCGTTACCGAATACGTGTAACATACCTTGCTACATTTAAATACATTTTATCTTTGTCAAAATGACACCTGAGGAAGTATTGGCTGCTCTTAAACAGCAGCGTAAAACCATGAAAAAAAATATTACTACTATGAAAACTAAAATAGAAAAGGATGGAGACGCAGTCGATGCTACCATTCTTGACTGTCGCCTTCAAATATTGGAATCTTATTTCAAGCAGATATGTCACATTCAATCGCAAATCGAACAACATAACCCTGAAGACACTGCACGAAGCGACTTGGAAGAAACTTTTATAACAACTAAAGCTATAATTGTTTCACTGGTGAATGGAAAGCGTCAAGGTATGTCACTCGACACTAGTATGATGAATGCAACTCCCAACTATGGAGTGTATCATAATTCTCGTCTACCAAATTTAAAACTACCAAAATTTGATGGTAAATACGCCAATTTCAAACGTTTCATAGCTTCATTTACACAGTTAGTGCATAATGATCAAACACTTTCCGATATTGATAAATTTAATTACCTTTTGTCATGTCTCTCAGGCCAGGCACTCACTGTAGTTGAGGCCTTTCAAGTCACAAGCGAAAATTATACGAAAGCCTTGGCACTTTTGAAAGAACGTTTCGACAACAACGTTTTGATTTTCCTTGATCATATTACAGAACTTTTTAACATTCCTACTATGGGTAAAAATGACTTTGCATCATTACGCCACATAATAGATACGGTTACAGCACTTCGCTCATCACTATTGTCATTAGGATCTGAAGTAGATGTTATGAATTCAATTATTATTCATTTCGTGTTATCAAAGGTTGATGCTGATACCAGATCAGCTTATGACGAAAAACAAGAGTTTGAGAAAATGCCTTCGTGGGACGACTGCTACAAATTACTAGGCCGTCGTTGCCAATTTCTCGAAGGTCGAAATATTTCCACTGAAATACGCGCAGAAAAATCGTTTAACAGCAAAAATAAGTTGCAATCAAAAAGATCATCGCAATCGTTCCTTAATTCAAAGCCTAGTTGCGGCTTTTGCAAAGCCACTGACCACTTTCTAGGAAATATTCAGGCCTTTTTAGAAAATACGGTTTCAAAACGTTTTGAATTTGTCAAAAAATCTGGCTTTTGCATAAATTGTCTAAATAAGGGCCATTCTGTCTCAAATTGCAAATCACTATCACGCTGTCGAGTCTGTCGTGGATCACATCATACATCTTTACATATTTTTTCAAATTCTTCAAATACTGAAGCTGTTAAGCAAACCATTCCTGATGCACAACTGATGCAAAATCCATCGACCAGTTCTGCTACTTCGTTAATTACACGTTCTTTTAAAAGGGCAATTATGCCAACTGCGCTTGTATTAATAAAAGATAAATTCGGTTGTATGCAACCAGTTCGAGCTCTTCTCGACTCATGTTCAGAATTGAATTTTATGACGGAAGAAACAGCTAAGATGTTACAATTGGATTTTCAGCATGCGAATCAAGAAGTATCTGGAATCGCAGATATTAAAACAAATCTCAAATATAAAGTTTTTGCTACTATAAAATCACGTTTTACAAATTTTGAATGGTCTTCGCAATTTACTATTACTCGTTCTATTTCCTCAATGCAACCTGGAGAAAACATTAATACTTCAAATTGGAAAATTCCAAATGAAATTCAATTAGCAGATCCGCTTTTTTATAAACCACAACGAGTCGATTTACTCATCAGCTGTGAAATATTTTTTGACCTACTACTCGAAGGTAAAATTTCTTTGGGTGAAGGAAATCCTTGCCTTATCAATACTGTTTTCGGATGGATAGTAGGAGGAATGCATAATGCAAAATTGAGCTTGAACAAATTTCAATGCAATATTACTAAAAGTTTAACGGTTGATACATTCTTACAGCGCTTTTGGGATATAGAGGAGTATCCGAATAAAATAACAGAATTGTCTGAAAATGATAGAAATTGTGAACAACACTTTTCAAAAAACGTGTCGATTCAAACTGATGGTCGCATTCAAGTCCGACTTCCATTCAAAGAGGCTCCTGAATTATTGGGAAATTCCTTTGAAATTGCTCGCAATCGGTTTCTTTCACTTGAAAAAAGATTACTAAAGGATAAAACGCTATACCAAATGTATGCTGAATTCATGGATGAATATATTTCGTTAGGCCACATGACGCCAGTTAAAGGTCTCGATTATTTAAAACCACATTATTTTATACCGCACCACTGCGTGCTAAGGCCACAGAGCCTGACAACTAAGCTTCGTGTCGTCTTTGACGCTTCAGCTAGAACATCTTCAAATTATTCTTTAAATGATTTATTAATGGTTGGACCAACGATCCAACAGGATCTTATTACAACATTACTTGCATTTCGATTACACAAATTTGCATTAACCGCTGACATCACAAAAATGTTCAGGCAATTTATAATTGACACTCGTGATAGATGGTTTCAACTTATATTATGGAGAAATAATCCTAACTCAGATTTACAAATATTTCAATTAAATACCATAACATATAGTATGGCATCAGCTCCGTTTCTTGCTATTCGTTGCCTTTTCTATATTGCAGATACGTATTTTTCAGAATTTCCTACGGGCTCCTCAGTATTGAAAACTGATCTCTACGTCGATGATCTTCTTACTGGAGGAAACACTATTACTGAATTGCAACTCAAAAGATCTGAAATTACAAATTTACTAGCCAAAGCTGGCTTAAAACTAGCAAAATGGAATAGCAACGCAGAAGCTCTTGTAATAAATGCAGCTGATGAATTTACAATAAAAACTAGCGAAGAAGATATCACAAAGGCATTAGGTATGTCGTGGAAACCCAAACAGGATTTGTTTTGTTTCAAATACGAAATATCTGATCAAGATTCACACACTAAGCGGTCTGTGTTGTCAATAGTAGCAAAGATTTTTGATTTATTGGGGCTATTAAGTCCAGTTATCATCCGATGCAAAATGCTTGTGCAGAGTTTGTGGTTGCAGAATTTAAATTGGGATGATCCATTGCCTGAAAAATTAAATCTCCTGTGGATGCAAATAAAAACTGATCTAACTCTTATAAATAACATAGACGTGCCACGTTACGTCTTCACATCAAATGAAATCAAAAGCGAAGTTCACGGATTTTCTGATGCGTCTCAGCGCGCTTATGGATGCTGCATATATATACGCACTAAAATTAATGATGCCTATAAAGTAAGCTTGCTTGTCGCTAAGTCAAAGGTAGCACCAATCAAGGCTCAATCCCTACCAAGACTCGAGCTTTGTGCCGCTCTTCTGCTGGCGAGAACATGGCAAAAGGTAAAATATAAAGTGGAACAATTTGTGAGCACCATAATATTTTGGACTGATTCCAAAATTGTATTGCAATGGCTGCAAATGCATTCTTCGTCACTCAACTGCTTCGTAGCAAATCGTATATCGGAAATTCAAGAAATTACAAGAAACATCAAATGGCACCATATAAGGTCCAAAGACAATCCAGCAGACATTGTTTCCCGTGGCTGCAGTGCTGCTGACTTACCAAATACAATTTGGTTCTCAGGTCCTGATTATCTACGACAAGAAATAAATGAATGGCCGGTAAGCGATATTCACAACATCGAAACTCCTTCAATTGAATTACGTAAAGGGTTTACTTTAAAATGTAGCAATAGCAGCAACGAAAAATCAATACTTCTCGACATAATAAATAACAATTCATCATTTTATCGAATATTACGTATAGTAACTTATATATTTCGAATTTTTAATGGAATACGTCCTAATAGGTTATTAAAACCAATTGACGTAATACATTTGTTACCTAACGAACTAGATGAAACATTTTGGATAACTGTAGCTGAAATACAACGTGTATGTTACTCAAATGAAATTGAATGTTTAGAGAAAAACAAAACGCTAAGTGCAAATATTCAAAAACTTTCACCATTTTTGCACACAATGGATATCAACAATAAAAAAATCAAAATACTTAGAGTCGGTGGTCGATTATTTAACGCACCAATTGCTTTTGATGCTAAATTTCCTGCTTTAGTACCGAAAAATCACCATTTTGTACAACTATACATAAAAATAATCTTCATGCGGGCCCTAAAGTCTTAATTGCCATTCTTCGGCAGAAACTTTGGATTGTTAATGCGCGTGAAGCAGTACGAAAGGTCGTACGTTCGTGCGTTCATTGCTTTCATTACAAGCCAAAGCTTATGAATCAAATTCTTGGTAATTTGCCCGCTGATCGCTTGCGAGCCCAACGTCCATTCCTTATTAGTGGAGTTGACCTTTGCGGACCATTTTATACTTCGTATCGAATTCGCGGAAAACCACCTTATAAGACCTATGTAGCAATCTTCGTATGCTTTGCAACCAAAGCATGCCATATTGAACTTGTCACAGAGTTATCAACTAACGCTTTTCTTCTTTGTCTCAAAAGGTTTATAGCTAGGCGAGGTGTTCCACAACGCTTATATTGCGACAACGCAACAAATTTCATTGGAGCGCAGAAGAAATTGAAGCTGTTCGAAGATATACTCCTGAAAAAGAACTCAATTGACGACATTATGTCTTTTTGCAGTAAAACTGGATTTGAATTTTGTTTTATACCACCACGCGCACCGCACTTCGGCGGGCTCTGGGAGGCGGCCGTTAAGTCAGCAAAGCAGCTTTTAATAAAAAACGTGTCTGAAGCTAACCTTACTTTCGAAGAGCTTAATACTCTCATCACTGAAGTCGAGGCAATTTTAAACTCTCGGCCCATTTGCCTGAGATCTGATGATCCTAATGATGGCGAGGCTTTAACTCCTGCACATCTGCTGATAGGTTCATCGCTAAAGGCTTTACCTGATGAACAGTTTGACGATAGCAAGGTTTCATACTTATCAAGATGGCAACGTGTAACCTATCTAAAACAACGCTTCTGGCAACTCTGGAAACGCGATTATGTTCTACATCTACAACAGCGATCCAAATGGTTCACTCCTGAACCGAATATTAAAATCGGTCAGCTAGTAATTGTTCACGAAGACAATATTGCACCCCAAAATTGGCTCCTAGCAAGAGTAAAACAAGTTTTTCCAGGCACTGATGGGAAAATACGAGTAGTGGAAGTTTCTACAGCTAACAGCACTTATCGCCGTTCAATTCAAAGGATTGCACCTTTACCAATAGATGGTTGAAAGTTTGTCCTTTCAACGGGGGCAGTATGTTGGAGCAGATTATTATATATTAAAATAAGATTAAAATATTGATTATTTATTAATTATTAATGAATATTAATTATTAATAGTTCACTTTAAAGTAATTTTTTATCATAATTACAGTAAACTATTTACTTGCTAATTTGGGTTTCAAATATTTGCTTTGCAATTTGCCTTTCAATAGCAGTCACACACATACATACATACATTCATTTTGACATTTTCATTCTTATGTATAATACTTTTTGGCACAATATTAAAATCTTGAACAAGTGTAGACGCAAAAAGTAAATTCCTATAAGTAAAGCTAAAGTTCTAATTATTAAAAGAAAAGTTTAATAAAATCATTGTAAAATTAAATTAAATTCATTTGTTTAAATTGATAAATATCAACCTAAAACAACTACCGAAACATTGTGGATGTAAAACACGCTGTGAAACAAAAATACCCAAAATTAGAACTTTACAAAAAATACCAAGTATGTAAGAATTATCACATCTCGCGCAATTTCAATCAGATTTCCATTCTAAGGACCATGTTTAGAAGCTTTTAGTTTTTTATACCCTACACCCAGGGTATATTCACTTTGTCCTTCCGTTTGTAACGCAGAGAAGGAGGCGTGGCAGGTATAGAAAAGTATATATATTCTTGATCAGCGTCACCTCCTGAGTCGATATAGCCATGTCCGTCTGTCTGGCTGGCTGGCTGGGTGGCTGGCTGGCTGGCTGGCTGGCTGGCTGGCTGGGTGGCTGGCTGTGTGTTGAAATACACTTTTTGGGAAAACTGAGCAAGATAATTCAATGAAATTTGGTACACTGGTACTGTCGTCAAAGTTAGCTCGGGGGATTGAAAATGAGCAAAATCGGTCAACGGACACGCCTACCGCCCATACAAAAATTATATTCAAAATGCAATTTTAGGAGTATTTTTCACGACAATGCAACCACAATACATATAAGTACTACGAATTGTAAACGCAAGCTCTGATAAAAATTTGAGCGAATTCGGACAAGAGGGCGTGGCACCTCCCATATAAGCAAAAGCTTCAAAACGCTATACTGAAAGCGTTTTTTGAGATATTCGAACCAAATTTGACTCAGACACTAAGAATTATAAATGAAAGCACTCAGCAAAAATTGGGTGAAATCAGACAAGGGGGCGTGGCACCTCCCATATAAGCAAAAGATTCAAAATGCTATACTGAAAGAGTTTTTTGAGATAATCCAACTAAATTTCACTCTGACACTAAAAACTATAAAGAGGGCGTGGCACCTCCCATATAAGCAAACTTTTCAAAATACTGCAGTGTAGGGTATTTATTTTTTGGCCAGGCCAAAATTTACACCCTTACTAGTTTTTTCATTAGTTTCTAATCAAATTTTTGGGTATATTTTGAAACCAAACAATAAAAGGTTGCTTTTTCATGATACACAATTATTTTTAACAAATTTCGGCCTCTAGCGGAAAACCGTTTACTTTTGGAATCAAGATTTGAAAGCAAAACTATAGAAAAGCAGATTTCCTACTTTTATTGTGCTCTAAAGTTTTTGTGTGTCTCTTGTATCTTGAGTTATAGGAAAAAAAACCGTTTTTTGAATCAAAAAATTTTAACTTCTTCCGGGACTTCCATAGGGCAAACTTCACTGTAGAGCAATGAGAAAAAAACAAAAAATTTTTAAAATTAATCCCTTTCAAAGATTTAGGAAGAATTACTACCAATAGTTTCGTGGCCATCTTTTTGGGGGCTTTGACCAAAACTTAGTATGCAGTTTTTGTTTTAAGATCTTAATCTATGATAATTTTTGATGCACTAATTTTTTTTGAATTTTGCTGCACCTTAATCTTCTATTATATAAAAATGAAATGGTGTCCGTATGTAGCTTATGAACGCGGAAACTACAAGGCCGATTTACATAATTTTTTTTTTTTTAATTGTTTGTTATGGTCTGTAGAAGGTTTTTAAGGGGGTGGGATGCTATGAGGGGAACGGAGGTTGCACCCCCCATACGAAAAAAATACAAAAAATGCTATATCTCTACAGTTATACAAGTTATGATTATGAAAGTTGATGAACTTATGCATAATGTACGTATCTACCATTCACTATGCAAAACTTGGGGGATATTGAAGAAGAATTGCATCCAATTTTCAAAAATACACAAAATGCTATTTTTCTTCACATATCGCAGATATCGTTATAAAACTTGGTACATACATGAATATTCTATCTACCATTTACTATGAAAATCTTGGGCGGGGGGGGGTGAGAAGGGGAGTTGCACCCTTCATACAAAAAATATAGAAAATGCTATATCTCTGTACCAAAGGAGCTATGATTACAAAAGTTGATACATGGATCTTTAAAAACCATGGTGATTGGAAGAGAGGGACGATGGAGATGGATGGGACTTTGTACGTATAGGCATCGGGAATGGGCGAACGAAGTCGCAACCAGGCCAGCTAGTGTATATTAGCGATGCGATCCCGGGATCCCGACCTTTATTAAGTCCCGAAAGTCCCGGGATTTGCATGGAGTAATCCCGGGATTTTCGTGACTTAAAATACAAAATTAATACAAAATATTTTGCTATCTTCTATTGAATGCTTCATATAGCACTATTTTGTGTCTTCAAAATAAGATATAAATTCATGATACCGTATTAAAATGATCGTTATTTTTTATAGAAAAATCATTTAAGACCATATTATAGCTTATTTTGAAGACAACGAATAGAACTAGGTGCTGCATTTAATAGAAAATAGTAAAATAATTTCGTATATCCTCCATATAACCACAAAAATCGTGTTTTTTGTACTTTTAGTTAAGGATATCTCAAAAACTGTACTTGATAGAACGATTCGTATTTAGAATCGACAAATACATCGGAAATGACTATTTTTGTTTAGAATTGTTTCAATTATTTTTTTTTTTTTCAAAAAGTGCATAAACTAAAGTGTTGATTTTTTTCGAAATTCATACATACATACTTACAAAAATGAGCCAAATCGGATCAAAATCGGTGCTTGTTCAACAATATTTGATACTATAGCCTTCTTTTACTTAATTTTCCTGCATTATATAAGGAATGAGGATATCGTTTCAAAAAAGGTTACAATGCTAGGATTTAGCCGATCGTTTTAATAAAGGTTTTACACAATCGCGTGGCGATTTCACTTTCAAATTTAAAAAATTTTTTGAACCCAAATATTTTTTGATCCTAGTAACTGGTATAAATATATGGGTTATTCCATATCAAAACAGAAAATGAGAAAAAATTAAATCCGATTACCTCCATTTTAACAATTTCATCTATCTTTAGGTACTTTTAATTTATCTGGATTCACGTTTGAAAATGTTAACAATTTAGTTTATGAGTCACCAAATAATAAAAATAATAGAATAACTAATACAAATAATTTGACAAAACTATCTTACTACCATTACTTTGGTAGAAATTGGCGAAAAAGAAAAAGATAACCCCATTACCCGAACTTACTCTATTACTTAAGTTTCTCTTCCTTGGTACATATTTTTAGATTTCTATGGTAAAGTATATAGCAATGACATCTAATATAGGACATGTCGATATTCACGAATATCGAAAGATGCTGTTGTCCTTTCACATGAGAAGCGATCATAGATGACCTGCAACGCTGCCCTCTTTGTAGAAGCATGGAAGACAGCATGCCTGTTTCTGTCCTTTCTTGTAAGAAGCGTTCATAGAAGGCCTTCTTTGTAAAAACGTGAGTATCAGGCCTTGGTGCCCAATGATATCATGTGTACAAAAGAAAGGAAGAAAAAAGGGAAGGTACCATGGCTACTAACTTTCAAATGAGGCCTAATATCGTACCTATTGGAACGCTCTTTCTCCTACTGGGCACATTCACATTCAACACAGAAATTCGTTTTTGTTTTTATTTATTTTTAAAATTTTATTTATTTTTCAAATTTTATTTATCTTTTAAAATGTTAACATACAAACTTTCATCAGCCTGCTCACCCATTTTAAGGATGATTTTGGGGAAAAACACTATCTGAGGAGTGTTTTTTCAAAAGAGCTTATAACCAAAACGAGGCAAAAGTATTGTCATACGCATTATTTGCATAATAATCGATTAGTGGATAAATCTGATTTTTTTAACTAAATGTAATTAATTTCAAGCCATCAGGTAAACTTTTCGTGAAAAAAAACCCAATTTTATTTATTTATAACAAAATATCAGGCAATTAGAATTATGATACTACTTTTGCCTCGTTTTGGTTATAAGCCCCTTCGAAAAATAACTCCTCATCTTATAACCTTCCTAGGGTCTTTTACTATCTCCATACCAAATTTCAGCTAAATTGGTTTATGTAGCGGTTGTATTATTTAACATACATACTCCAACACACTTTCTTAAGTTATACTCAACAATACTTAAATAAATTCATCAAATATCCTTTTACATTATTTTTTGAAATGTATAAAGTAAAATTTAATTTTTGATTCGAATTTAAAATCTGAAAGCGATAACAATAAAAAAATTTTAAATAAATTTCATATTAAATATGAAAAGAGAATTTTAATTTTAACATTTACATTTTGCGCCCAACGAAAAGGAAGAAGGAGCAATTCAAGAAAGAAAAGTTGCTGTTGCTGTGTCTTCAATCAGCGTAGAGGAATAATCTCAAAATCGAAGAGCATTCAACATTTTCATCTTATTTTGTTCCTTACATGTATTACCATTGTAGACGCATTAAGCGGCTCTTGCGGATTGTTAATCGCCCTTTTTTAAAAAATTTAAAAATGAAAAGACCTAACACACAAAACTACCCAAAAAACAAGGAAAATAAAAAAAAAATCCTAGAATGAAAATTGTTGATAATTTTTGTTGTAAACTGCATTTAAAGTTTTTTTAAATGTTGGGCGCATCAAATTTTATTCAGTTTTTTCCTTCTCCTGTAAAGTATTGAAAATGTGAGTTTCGCCTTTTCCATATTAAGCTAACGATATAACTCTTGTAGACGCCATAGGCGGCTCTTGAAGAAATTAATCGCTACACATTACCCTTGTAGACGCCATAAGGCGGCTCCTGAAGAAGTTCGTCACTACACATTACCCCTGTAGACGCCACAGCGGCTCTTGCGGCTTAATTTTAAAAAATATTATTCGTATGAACATATTGGTGGCTCTTGTACCTGAGAAACCAGAATATGTTGCCCTTGAAGACAAACATCAGTCCACACTCGCTCAAAATGCATCGAAGTCCTCGAACCAGATCTTCAAGTGCTCAAAATGCACGAAATGGTGTAACATTCACCGTAAATTACCGATTCCATTGGCATCATCCAATGTATGCAATCCTTCAACTTCTTATGCTCAAAATACAGCAAATGGTGTAACAAACACTGAAAATCTATCACCGATTCCATCGACATCATCCAATATATGTCTTTCGGAATCCCAATTTTCACAATTAATAGCAAGTTTAAATTCAAGGGAAAAGAAAGCTACCTTTAGTACTTGCACCGCTCGCTTCAACGGAGGTCGTAGAGTAGAAGATTTCATCCCGACCGTCCTAGTATATCAAAATTCCGAAAATATAAGCCCGGACTATGAGTTAGCAAGTCTACTTTTGCTTTTTGAGGGGTATGCTTCATCATGGTGGCAAGGTGTTAAGCACGAAGCTCATACCTTTTCCGATGCCATTGAGTTACTGAGGAAGGCGTTTGCTCCACCAAAGCCTGATTGGCGTATCTTTGCTGAGATAATGCAAGATAAGCAAAAATTAATTGAGTCTACTGAAACCTTTATATGCAGAAAGCGCTGCTTATTTGCAAAATTGCAAAATACTTTATCTGAAGTCCACATGATTGATATGGTATATTCACAATTGGTTTTAACAATTTGTGAACGCATTCCCAGACAAAATGTTAACACGTTCCAAGAGTTGCTTACCAAAGCTCGGGATGTTGAGTTATTATTAAAAGAAAATAAATTACAACATTCGGAATCTTCAATCAATAAAGTCATAGACAAAAATTGGTGTAACTATTGCCGCCTTAAAAATCACTCCAATGAAAATTGCTTCAAACGCCAAGAAGCAGAAAGAAAAGGCTTAAAAACTACAAATAATTCGATTCCAAAAATTTCATGTTATGGCTGCGGTGCCGAAGGATACTATCGTTCCAAGTGCCCTCAATGCAATTCCAAAAATTCTTTCAACTCTTCAGAGCATTTAGATTTCAACACTGTGCAGACATCCATCGTGGGAAGAGGTGTGCCTACTGTGAATATTTGTATAAATGGTATGAAAGGTGAAGCATACTTTAATACGGCAGCAAGGACTAGTGTTGCCGGGTATCGCTTGTTTAACAAGTTAAAACAACGAAACGTAGAATTTAAGAAGTTGAAAGCAGAAATTGTTTTGGCAGATGGGATTCCCAAAATAGAAGAAGTTCTCTGTACCATAGCGGACATAATCATCGGCAACCGATATAAAAGAATAAAACTTATTTGTTTGCCAAACGCTCAGGGCAATAGAACTCTCCTCGGAATTGATTGCCTTGAACAATGTGACATCGTATTGGATCTCGCACAACGCTTGTGGTATTTCAAAGATGACTCTAAAAGAAAATATGAGTTCAAGAACCAGGTTCCTGTTGCAGAAGACTCACATGAAGCAAAAATTTCTAATTTTTTCAAATCTTTTGAAGCTAGTAATAACCAAAATGTTAACGTTTGTTTTAATGAATCTTATACTCCAGATTATATTGATAATATTTTGAAAAAATTCCGTTCCTATCAATTTTTTGCAAAATAATACAGACATTTTTGATGACATATCGACACCAATTTCCCATGTCGAACACTTTCTTAATACGGGTTCACATTTGCCCATTGCTGCAAAGCCTTACAGACTGTCACCGGCAATGAAGATAAAAATCAAAAACAAAATCCATAAAATGCTTGAAAATGGGATTATAGAAGCATCTGAATCGCCATGGGCTTCGCCTGTAGTCCTTATTCCAAAGAAAAATGGGGAAGTTAGATTTTGCGTAGATTATCGTCGTTAAAAGACATAACGGTCTTTGATTCTTATCCTCTCCCTCGTATTGACGACTTATTGTTCTTTCTTTTTAGAAACGTAATGTCGAAATCTTGAGAACCGTGGATCGTGACAATTTGGCCCATATAAAATACTTTTTGTCCATGTTGTTTCAAACTTCATATAACTTGCTGATCGCGATGTTTCCGACAGTTGTTGTGGTTGTGGCAGCTTTGCCACTATTTCATTTCGGTAAATTTCGCTGGTATCCGGTAAATCGAGATACGTGAATCTTTCTTTCTTTTAAGTAACGTACTTTATTGGAACGGCTTTAAGAAATGGTCTGACGATTTCTGAAGTCATTTCAGCTGCTGCGGACATGTCCACACTAGCCCCATTTCAGTTGTCCACACTAGCCCCTTCATGTCTTTTAAACAAAAATACGTTTTTTTTAAACTTACGGTAAAGTTCTTCAAAAATAATTTCAGTGGTTTAAATAAACACTATTTTAAGTTGTATTATTCATTAACACTACAGCAAAAGAATAATTAGTTTAAAAGTATCACTGAAATTACGAAGCAACAAAAGAATTACTTTTTGATGCTTAAAACACGTTCGGTCACGTTATCATGGAAAGCTGAACTGTCAACAAAGTGCAAATACCAACTTGAAAATTATAAAACAGAAACAAAAAATGCAAAACGGCGCGAGAATTTGAATTTGTCCACACTAGCCCCCAGTCCATACTAGCCCCCCTCTCCCCTATATATTCTATCCACCTTGAAAAACCTGAGAGGTTGGAGAAGGACGACAGAGATGGATGGGACTCGGACCATATGTAAAGGGCATCGAGAACGGGCGAAGAAAGTCGAAGCAAAAGCTTCAAAACGCTATACTGAAAGCGTTTTTTGAGATAACTGAAATAAATTTTACTCAGGCACTTAGAACTATAAACGGAAGCTCCCAACAAAAATTGGGCGAAATCGGACAAGACCTTCCATATAAGTAAACGCTTCAAGACGCTATACTGAAAGCGTTTTTTGAGATAATCCAACCAAATTTCATTTCGAATTACATTTCGAAATGCTTCAGTTAATATCTTATCCATGAAGTATGATTTAAGAATTTTCATCAACTGTGTTATTGTTTTGCAAGTTGCACCCTCGCTGTCTCTACACACTCGACTTATTTTATTATCGACTTAGGTATTTGTCGGCTAACGCTTTTGATGGGAATGGCTTTTGACGGCTACCGCTTTTGACGGCTACCACTTTTGACGGCTATCGCTTTTGACGGATATCGCTTTTGATGGCTACCGCTTTTGACGGATGCCGCAAAACTAATAATGGGAGGTCTCCATGCTAAGCACTTAGAACATCTGTGTGAATTTTTATAAAAATCTGAGAACCCAACTGCAAATTTCGACAAAAGTGAGATGATCACAGCCTACTAGTAAAAAACTTTAAAAAATTTTATTTTTTATATCAATATTTAAAATATCTAAAAATTTAGTATTTAATAAGCCCGCCTTTATTTATAACTAGCCTTCCCTGCCCGCTTTGCTAGGCATATTTGTTTTGTTTTTTCATTCCCAATAGATTATAAGATATAGATAAAAGCGTTCATTTATACCACTGTATTATGGAAAAGTTAATTTCATTTTAAGCCATCTCAAACTATCGATGATGATATATTTGACCTTGTACTTTGAATGTTGGCATATAGTTGTCGCGCACGATATTCGTTGCACCGAATGATGTCATTTGGAAACATGAATTGTACTTGCGTGTATTCGTTAAAAAATGTTTTGATTCGCTCTTGTCGCCTGATACCAACTTTGATAATGGTTCGGGTGGTAGATGTAATTCTGGTAATTTAACTTTTCCACCAGCACAGCACATTCCTGGTGATTCATTCTAAAATATGAATGTACTGCAATATGTGCATAGTTCATCCATTTTTCCAATAACCACACTTGGATGAATGCTGTAATTATAGTTAGCATTGTAATGGAATGCACTGAGATATACATAAGTCAGCGTGAGTGGTTCATCTGGCTCGAGCAGTGTACATTCGGATGGTAAGCAGTCTGCATTCACGTTGCACGTTTGTTTCCGATGAACGGGCTCGAGCATGAAGTTCTCTGTCGGTTTCCAATCTTGCATTTCGTTGCTCGTTTGTTTCCGATGAACGGGCTTGAACATGAACTTCACGGTTGGATTCCAATCTTGCATTTCGTTGCTCGTTTGTTTCCGATAAACGGGCTCGAGCATGAAGTTCTCGGTCGGTTTCTAATCTTGCATTTTGTTGCTCGTTAGTTTCCAATGAACGCGCTTGAGCATGAAGCTCTCGGTCGGATTCGAATCTCGCTTTTCGTTGTTCGTTTGTTTCTGAGCTTCGTTTTGCTTGAGACGTAGAACGACCGAGCGCTCGTTTTTTGGGAGGCATAACTGCACAGAAATTGCGTTAAAATGTTTTAATAATAAATTTAAATATGTTGAGCGTTAATCAACAAATGGCATTGAAAATTAATTTAAATTTTTTGAGAGTTGATCAGCAATCAAAATTTCGAATGAATTCAAAAAAGCTACTCTCTTACTCTTGATTATGTTCACAAATTCACTGAGAATAATGTAAATAATAAGCGTTTGGAAGATTACGAAACCAATGTTGATTCCTTTTACCATGAAATGCATGGAAAAGGGGCATGTGCCGCCTATTTTGTTATTAAAGGAAAGTTAATTTCGTTTCAAACCATCTTAAAAATTTCGAATAGCTTAGCTAGGGTGTCCCAGGAATCCATCAATTAAGGCTTGTTGATAGTTCGCCAAAGATGCTTTTCTTGTAGTACATTTAGATATTCTTCGTTTTGACTATGAAACCATCAGGTGACTTTCGGGAACCTTCGATTAATCCAAAAAATTATCAATAAAGGCTTGTAGATATTTAGCCACAGATGTTTTGACTTTAATATGCCTAGATATTCTTCGTTTTGGCTATGAAGCCTTCGGGTGACCTTCGGCAACCTTTGAGTGTCACGTGAAACTGTTAATTAAAATGTTTTTAAAGACTTTTTCCCTCTCGAATACTTCGATATTCTTCGTTTTGACTGTAAAACCTTCGGGTGACCTTCAAGAACCTTCAGGTGTCAGAGAAAAATATCAGTTAAGGATTGTTGGTAGTGTGCCACAGATGTTTTCTCTCTAGTATATCCAGATATTCTTCGTTTTGAAAAATATCAGTTAAGGATTGTTGGTAGTGTGCCACAGATGTTTTCTCTCTAGCATATCCAGATATTCTTCGTTTTGACTATGAAACCATCGGGTGACCTTCGGGAACCTTCGATTATTCCACAAAATTATCAATTAAGGCTGGTTGATCGTTCGCCACAGATGTTTTGCCTCTAATATGCCTAGATATTCTTCGTTTTGGCTATGCAGCCTTCGGGTGACCTTCGGCAACCTTTGGGTGTCACGGGAAACTGTTAATTAAAATTTTTTTAAAGACTTTTTCCCTCTCGAATACTTCGATATTCTTCGTTTTGACTGTAAAACCTTCGGGTGACCTTCAAGAACCTTCGGGTGTAAGAGACAAATATCAGCTAAGGATTGTTGGTAGTGTGCCATAGATGCTTTCTCTCTAGTATATCCAGATATTCTTCGTTTTGACTATGAAGCCTCCGGGTGATCTTCGGAAACCTTCGTGTATAGCCTAAGCTATGCAATTTAATTTAAGGATGATTTGGTGTAAATTTCATGTGAATCGATTAAGCAGTCTCTGAGAAAATGCAATTTAACAAATTTTTTGTATGAGGGCCACCCTTAATATGCACCCTGACAATTTTTTTTTTTTTCTTAGAAATCTTCGCGTGCATGTTCAACCAATTCCCAATGTTTCAACGCAATCAGATGAACGGTCTCTGAGAAAATGCGATTTTAAACAAATTTGTATATGAGGGCCACCCTTAATATCTACCCTAATGGAATAAATAGTATCCTATGTCCGTTTCCTGGCTCTAAGCTACCTCCTCACCAATTTTCAGCCATATCGGTAAAGCCTTTCTTGAGTTATAAATAGTGTAACTAACACGACTTTCTTTTATATACATATATAGATAACATCCCTTATTCTACGGGGGATGCCGCTAATACAATTTTTTATTATTTTCATCAAATCTTCATCATTTGTTCAAATATCTTGAATGTTTTGGCGAAGTGCTTGTAAATTCGTGTTCTTTCGAGCATGTACCTTTGATTTAAGGAGTGCCCAACAGTTTTCTATAGAGTTAAGGTCCGGCGAATTACCTGCTCAGGGTCAAATATAAATTTTACTGTTATTAATTAAGTTCGTGCTTTTTCTGGAAGTATGGCAAGGGGCTCCGTCTTGCATAAAGGTGTAGCCATCTGCAGGACAATTTAGACTTTCCATATAAGGCAAAAGAGCATTTTTAATAACTTTCATATATTGTTCGCAGTTCATTGTTTCTTCTACAAAATATATTCGACCCGGAACTTCATCGCTTATACAGCTCCAAATCATTAAAGAGGGCGGATGCTTTACTTTTTTTGGACACACTCTTCGAAGAACCGTTCATTTGGCTTCCGCCGCACAAATTTCACTGATTCGGTTACAATATATTGAATATATGAAAAAATACGTTATTGATATGCAATAAGTAAAAGTTAGAGAACTCAGGCATATGAAGTATCATAACTACCCACCTTCTTCCAGTAGTCCTCCTGGTGGAGCTTTGCCCAAAGGAATCGCTGTTTTTTCATGCGCTTCTTCAATTTTGGCTTCTTAGCTGGTCGTCGGCACTTTAAATTATTCGCAGCAAAAATACGTTCGACGCTCCTGAGAGAAATTTCAACGACAGCATCGTTAACTTATCGAACTATTTCTCTACTGGTTTTGCACGGTTCTGAAGACCCAATCTGACCACTTTCCTGACTGTCCGCTCTTGTATTTTACGATTCCCACGACAGTTTTTCCTCTTATTACTCAGTGAATCAGAATTGTTCTTGGTTTTTGATTTAGTTTTCGCAATATTGGCGACAGAAGCAGCGCTAATTTTGCAATTTGGCGATAGGATAGTGTTTTGTTATCCAAGTATGCAAAAACCATGGCTTTTGTTTTGTTGAGATATCTGTTTTCTTTCCCATTTTAAATTAAAAGATCTAAAAGGATTCTTCGTTAAGATCTCAGGCAAATTTTCTTTAAGTGGTGAATATTTACTTGAATTGTACTTACCTAAATATCTTATTTACCAAAAAAATTAATTATTTAAAAAAAAAAAAACAAAAACACACGTTAGAGTTATATAAAGTTAAATGATCAAAAGTATTTTGTTTCAAAAAAAACCTAATATTTGCATTTATATGGACTGCGTAAGCTAATGAGTTAATTATTTTACCGGAATGAGAAAAAAAAATTGACTTCAAATCAAACAACGCCTGATTGATTCAAAAACTTTGAGTAAAATGTAAGTGTTCATAATTCAATGGCGAGGTACTGTACACCTAGGGTATATTCACTTTGCCCTTCCGTTTGTAACGCTGAGAAGGAGGCGTGGCCGATATAGAAAAATATATATATTCTTGATCAGCGTAACCTCCTGAGTCAATATAGCCATGTCCGTCTGTTGGGCTGGCTGGGTGGCTGTTTAGGTGTGTGTGGAAATACATTTTTTGGGAAAACTAAGCTATATAATTCAATGAAATCTGGTGCACAGCCTCTACCGTCAAAGTTAGCTTGGGGGATTGAAAATGAGTGAAATCGGTCAACCGACACGCCTACCGCCCATACAAAAATTAGGATAGGACAGGCATGAAATTCGCACTTCTCCAATAGTACTTTTTTTTAAAAAGCCAATAGAACTTTGGGTACTTTTTGTTTTTGCAACTTTGTGTACATGAAATATAGAAAAAAAACATTGTGCATATTAAATTTATTCGATTCACCCGCGCATTATTCGATAAGAAGGACTGTTTAATTCTATTTAAATATATTATTATACAGCAAGTTTCAAAATCAATTTGTTTCTCAAATTAAATGAGTTTAAATTCAATTGTATTACATATAAAAAATTTAATTATTAACTTGAATAAAGTTGAGGAGTGATTTTTCAAAAGGGCGTTAAACCACTTCCGACCTCGAATAAACCTTAGAATGCCATCGGCATTACCATGCTAAAATGCATCCTCTAGTTCAAAACTCATCACAAAAAATGCATTTTTCCAAGATAAAATCGTGATCAAAAGTCGCATTTCGAAACAAAAGGACTTATTTCCATATAATTTCATAGAAATTTTTAAAGTTTGATACGAAAAGACGTATTTCGAATAGTTGCCGAAGAAACCCTTGATATTTTTTATATGCCTTAGGCTATATAGGGGCTTACATACCATGCCTATAGATAGCAGCTTAGAACACTCCTCAGTTCATTTAAAAAAAAAAAACTGAAATATTTTATGTCGAAGTTTGGCAAACGTTGCAAATAAATATAAATAAAATCGTGAATCAAGAAATCCAAATCCTTATTTTAAACACTAGTGTATCCTGCACCCAAATCAATAAATGTACAAAGTTATGTTTACTATCTGTGGGCTTTTGACAAAACAACCTTACTCGAAACTGCTAAAAGTACTTAGTACTTAGTACTCTAATCATTCTTCTTCCAATGGTTGAGTATTTGGTAAATTTGTGTAAACTTGTTCGTAAAATCTCAGTACTAGTATCAAAGTTATAACAACAACAATTTGTTGACTTAATTAAGTCTCTAGCTTGGATCAGAGCTGAGCAGGTAGATACCGCCAAACGATTTTAACATCTAGTTTTTATCAAGTTTTATTCAGAAAATATTCTCCGCACATTTGCAGAAGAAATTTCAATTGATAAAATTCCCTGTGCAATTCTGCATATATTTCCAAACATGTTTTCTCCTAGTTCATTTTTTAATACATGCTACAATAATCCTTTATGTTCCAGTGAAGTATTTTGTGAATTGCTATAGAAAGTTTACATACTAATTACACAAAAAATTACGAAAGGACTTTTTCGAGACGAAAGTACTTCAGTACTTTTGTAAAGTCAATAGTACCAAAAAAAGTACGATTACACTACAAATATCATCCCTGGGATAGGATAAAAGCAGTGACGTTCGCAGGTTCTTTCCCAATTCGGAGATAAGCGACCATACCACATTAAAAAACTACTAGTATCCCCCAGTGGTCGATATTCGACCACAAATAAATTAATTAATTTTGGTACTTTTTGGACACTTGGTACTTTTTTTGCTATTTGGTACAATTTAAAAAATCCCATGAGACAATTTCAAGCGAAACGTATGTAAGCAAAACAAAACAAAAACAAAAAGTCGCTGCTCTGCTTTTTGTCTTTTAGCTGAAACACAATGCGGCAGTAGCAGTGGCAGCGATCAGCTGTTTTTTAGAAGCAGTGTGTTTCAATGGTACCTAACGCAATTACATAAGAGCAGTACCCGACTAGAAAATTTTGTGTGGCGACAATTAGGGCCCCGTTGGTTTTGCCTAACCAGAACGTTAGGGCCAAACGCGGGAGCCTAACAAGGCCCTCATATCGGATGTAACGGTGTTCCCCATATTTTCCCAATAAGGAATGCCTAATGCCGGCCTAATTAGGTAGGCGTTCGTATTTAGGAAAATTTGAGGCTTACCAAACTAGGCCATCGTTGGGATTTCGCACTTTACCCTAACGTTCTGCTTAGGCAAAACCAATTGGGCCCTAATTCACGCCTAACTAATAATAATCTTCAAATCAATAAAATGAAAAATAGCTCTGTATTTTTTTTAGTAATTTATTAAAAATATTTTTTATTTCTTAATTTTTTAAGAATTTTTAATATGCTAAATTATAATAACTGATCACATTAAAGATAATTCAGGTTTATTCCGAAATCCGTGTGATTTCAATTACTTATTATTTAGGAGGCTTTTTGATTAAAACAGTGAGTCGAACGATAAAAAGAATTGGAATATTGTGGAGAGTTGCAGGTTGTACAAATAATATAAGTTCGGATTAATAAAAAAGTAATCGTTGGGTAATTTTCTTAAAAAATCGCAAAAAGTCGAAAAATTCGATTTTATCGAATATTTCCTAAACGGATACTTTCTCGTAAATGTAAATCAATATTATTTGTAGAGCCTGTAATTCTCCACAAAACAGATTCTGATACTTTTTATCGCGTGACTTACCATTTTCATCAAAAGCTTCTAAAATGGAAAATAATTGAAACCACACGGATAACGGAACAGTCCTTATTGAAAATAAATACAATTGCAGATATATCTGACAATCCTTATTTAGTTTTTGAACCGTAAAATTTAATAAAATTGGGTTTTAATGAAACAATTGTTTGGAAGAATGAATGAATCATGTATGGAAAGGAAAACTTGAAGAAGTTGCCTTTAATTATAACATTAGCATGGAAGACGAAACGAATCGAGTGACTAAAAATCAATCGTTAATATCAGCCTATTGAAATTTTCATTAAAAACTTGGTTTGACTTAAGCTTCCATTTTAACTCAAAGAATTAAGTTTGTAAGCAAAAATTTTAATCCTTGTCTTAACTTTGAAGTTGTAAGCAATTGAAAATCAGTCATTCGATTCGTTTCCATGCTAAGTCTATTAAATAGAAATGAATCAACATATCGGCACGAAAATGCAAAAGGACGTAACATGTTATATAAATAAGAAAAATTATAGAAGTGCACTCTGAAATGAATTTGAGTTATTTTGTTGTAACGTCTTTTTGCATTTAAAGTGACAATTTACAACCAAAAAATCAATAGTAAAACTTAAAAAAAATTTAGAAATAAAATCAGCTGCGGGTTTCAATTAAAAACCTTTTTTTATCACGTACAGCACGACCACCATTCCAATCCCTGCAGTGATAAAGAGCTGATGCCAATGATTTTATGATGGTATGCTCACTAAGATCTTCTTTCGATTTTGGAAAATTTTTAACGAAAGCATCTGCAAAGAAAAAAAATTAATATCATTGGACACTGTTCAGAAATAACGTGACAACCCTTGAAAAATGTTTTTGATGCAGTTCGATTTCAAATAGTAACATATACATATCTGAATATCATTGCATTTGTTCTTCCACAAGGAAAGAAAAACGTAATTATCTTAAAACATTTTTCAAGTAAGCTGTGCATTATTTCGTAAAAAAATTTTTAAGTATACGTACCCCTTCGGCTGCTTTGGTGCAGTTGAATTTAAGCGCCAGTTCGCAACTTAAAGCATAACGAAAATGCAGCGGCTGACGACCAACCCAATCAGCGACAGTGAACTTACTTAATTTACTAGCAAGATGTATCAGAGCAACTGCAATCATCTCTGGTTCCCACTGTAGACAGGCGACAGTGCTTAAGCAATCATTTACGAAATTCCATGCCATTTGCACCATTTTTTGAAGTTTCTGCTGATCGCCTTTGAAGCATTTCGCATATTTGAGCAAGAATGCGTATGGATGTTCCACCTGGATATCGAATTTTATGGTTTGCAACAGAATACGCTCCAAAGTCATAACATCCTATAAGAGAATTTAAGAAAAATTTACTCAAATAATAATAAATTTAGTTTTCTACTAACGCACCTCCTTTGGATCTTCTCCGAATGAATAGAATTGCGTGTCCGTTAAACGTCCACGTGCAGTCTTTATTATATCCCTGCATTTCATGGGCGTTTCCTCCACTTTGCCCGCCAAGAAGAGGCCACAGCATGCAGTGACATAACGCGGAAAGCTCTTAAACGAATGAAACATATAAAAGCGATGAAAGTACACCACTCCGGTAGCAATGATATTGTGTCTAAGGCCTATTTCGGTGCCACAACTCATGATGAAGCGTGCGCCTCCTTTGCGACAGCGACGTTCCGTGTCCAATGTTATGTCATCCAATACAGATGGTGTGTCTTTCAACTCTTTTTTGTCATAATAACAGCAAGGCATTGTCCCAATGTTGACAGCGATACTTTGACTAGGATTTGGGGAGTTTTGTTGTTGCCGCGTCTGTTCAGAATCTGGCTCAGTTGTTGTAGGTACAGGCATTCCTTCATGAGAAAATGATTACGCTATCGCTTAAATTGATTTATTTATTAAAAGAACAAAAGCACTTACGATTATGTTTAGTTTAGTTTTTCGAACTACTTCTTCTTCTTCTTCTTCTTCGAATATGTTACTCATTACGAGTAACATAGGTCCCTAATAAGAGAGCTGCCGTAAACACTAGGTTTTTATCACAGCTCTCAGCGTAGCGTCTTTACAGACTTATAGAATAGCTTTATATTATACGATTATAAAATTTATTTTATATTAACGAAATTTATTTTTTCCTTTTAACCTATAATTAGGTTATGTACGATACACGCGCCTTTTAAAAAAAACACGTGTAACGGGTCTGACTTTAAGACACGCGCGGACGATTACACACGAGAGTACGTCTGTACTCGATCGCGGACAAAACGAAAGACCTTTTCGAACTACATTTTATTAGAATTTTATTCACAAACCGAACAACAAATTAAATGTCAGGGCTGCCGATGGATGATTTGATTCCTAACTCTATTTAGACAAGCGGTGGAGGTTAGAGTCTATGCAAATCCCGGGATTTATTAAAACTATTTTTTATCAAAAATATGAAATTCAGTTGAACAAATTAAGTAAACATTATTTAATTTTGTTGAACAAGCACCGATTTTGATCCGACATTGCTCATTTTGTTGGTAATTGAATTTAGAAAAAAAAACACTAGATTTATGCAGTTTAAAAAAAAATAGGAACAATTTTTAACAAAAATATTAGTTTTCGATGCATCTGTCGATTCTCAATCTGAATCTGGCATCAAAATCGGCCTATCTCGTATGGTTTTTGAGATATCCTCAACTCAAAGTTGAAATATCACGATTTGTGAGGTTATATGGAGGACACTCGAAACTATTTTCTATTGAATGCGTCATATAGTACTATTTTGTGCCTTCAAAATGAGTTATAAATTCATGAAACCATTTAAAATGATCGTAACTTTTTATAAGAAAATCTTTTGATACTATATCAAAGCTCATTTTGAAGACAAAAGCCGTGTTCCTTTTGACGCGTATATACAATTGTATATGTTTTTAAATTGCAATAACTCATGAACAGTGAGTCGCACAATAAAAACTCTAAGGCACTTTTTTATGGAGAATCACGTTCTCAACAAAAACTTTTCATTTTATATTTAAAAAAATTATCTTTTAGGAGTTATTCTATAAAAACTGGTTAAGCGCCGATAAACGGCAAAAAATCACTTTTTTTTAAATAACTTCTAAATAATTATTATTTATCTAAATATTATTTTTACAAAAGATCAAAATTATTTGTAGAGCATGTGGTTCTCCCTGAAAAAGACACTTGGACTTTTTATCGTACGACTCACCATTCATAAGTTATCGCAATTTGAAAATTACAATTCAATATACGCGTCAAAAAAAAAAAAAACACGGCTAAAGAATAAAACGAGATGCTGCATTTAATAGAAAATAATTTCGTGCATACTCCATATAACCTCAAAAATCATATTTTTTAAACTTTTTGTTAAGGACATCTCAAAAACCGTACGCGATAGACCGACTCGGATTCAGAACTGGCAAATGCAGTGAAAATTACTATTTTTGGTTAGAATTGTTCTATTTAAAAAAAAAAAAACCGCATAAATTTAAAGTGTTGGTTTTTTTTTTTTTCAATTTCGGGATTGCAATTTATAATCCCAAAAATCTCGGGCTCGCCAAAAGGCCCAAAAATTGGCATCCCTAATACATATATATCGAACAAATTAAAATGGCATAGACTTAAAAAAAAGGCTTAAAAAAAAAACTGGTCAAAATGTTCGAAAATTTGCCATATTTCGAAAATCATGACTCGGATTTAAAACTTTTGTAAACCAAATTTGTAGTGAATTAAATTCATTTGGCACCAATATTTTTAAATTCTATCAAGAGGTTCCGGTTTTCATAAAGCCATATCCCGATCTTCCGATGGCTATATCTCCGTAAGTTTTTTAAAAACGGAACTAAGAGAAGTTGTTCGTCCCATGAATCTTACATTTTTTGGTGTTCTACCGATTACCAACCACCACCACAAATAAAAATGGAAAAGGCCTAAGAATATTTTGAAACAAATGAGTTTTTTGGCACGAAAGGAAAATAAAAAATATGTAGCTGTGTCTTAGACGACATTTTATATATGCTTGTATAAGCACGTAGAAAAAAGAAAATTCACAATGGAGTCCCTGGTAAAAAATCTATGACAGCTGTCATGATCTTAAGTTCGTGTGGTAATAATCAAGTTTTTAATAATATTTTATCTTAAAGATTAGAACAAACATTTTATTCGTACATTTACATTATTTAATTTTGGAGCAGCTTCAAATGTTCTCATTAATATCGCATTTCTTTTTCCCCAGATTTACCGAAATTCGGCAAATTCTCGTTTTTCATTATTACAAGCGCATTAGGCGTTCATAAGGTAAATCTTAAGCCTTCCCAACTAGGCAAATGCTAGGCATTCCGAAACTAGGCAACTGAACGCGTTAGGCGTTCATTAGGCAAACCTAATTTAGGAATATCCTAAGCCTGCCTAACTAAGCAATTGTTAGGCATTCCGAAACTAGGCAACGGTTTGTTCATCACCATGACCCCCACGTTAGGTTTTCGTTAGGCAAACGAAATTCGGCAACTGTTCGTTTATGGTAATTTGAATTTATCGTCGCATAAAATTTACAAAATCGACGCTAAGTAACGTAGTTGATAGCCCCTTCCCCATGCAACACTTCGTAACAAATCGTTCGACTCCCCTTCCCCCTGGCGCGTTACGTAATATGTGAACGGCCCCTTAGCTCTATTTCTAAATTTAATGCTCTTCGAACTGTAGCTGTGGCAACTTTTAGCGACCATATGCCTAAAAAAAAGGTTTTGAACAAAAAAATAAGATAAAGTCCATTAACTCGCTCTCGAAAAATTAATCTAATTGAATGCCACGCTTATAAGCCCATTTTGAATGGGGCGATGGACCCTTTCGCCTCTTAAGGTATGCCACTTCATTGTAAAAAAATATTTAGAGATAAGTCGGCGCATCGACCTTAGCAGAAGATGATGCATATTGGCCATAAAAAGATGTGCGCACTGACCTTTTTAATAATATTTACATTTGCTCACACTTCTGTACAAAATGTCTGTTTTCTATCCATAAAACTATATTTTAATGCAAAACTTGGATCTGTTGAAGTTTTGGTCCTTTTTTGGGAGCTTTTAGTACTTTTTTGCTATTTGGTACACAATAAAAAATCACATGTGTCATCCCTGGTGTCATCAGCGCAACGAAAGCAAAGCAAAAAAAAAAACATGTGTCAGTTTTCGTCTTTCTCTTTGTACTTTTCTAGCTTATGTGACCATGTATTTTGTTGTTGTGAATATTGAAAAATTTGTTTTTAATTTTACCTGGCTAAAATGCTGAAATTAAAACACACAAAAACTTTTCTAATAGTGTATAATTCAAAGTTGAAGTGCATTTCTAACAAAGTAAAAAAAGATGGACAAATTTTTGTCTTGCGTATTAATATATAGATACCACAATAGCATCAGTTCCCCCTACTCGCGTATCTCTTCTGTTCACTCAATTAAAGTTCGTTGTAGAGCTGTCGGATCACGTGAATTCGTACTACACGTGATCACGTGAATTCACGAACAGGGGTACGAAATCACGTACCCCCAAATCACGTGAATTTGAGGTTCGCAAAGGTACGTGAATTTGGTAAAGTTCGTACCTTTGATACGAACTTCGTACCTCGTACTTTTCGTACCTCGTACTTCGTACTTTTCGTACCTCGTGCTTCGTACTTTTCGTACCTCGTACTTCGTACTTTTCGTACCTTATTTGAGATGGTACGGATATGCCACGCCCATTATTTAACGATTGATCGAAAAAAAATTTAACACGTTATATCTCAAAAACTATGGACGCTATTTCCATGAAATTTGGTTGGTAGGTGCTCCACATAATTAGCATCCGCTGACCAAAAAGTGGGCGCGATCGGACAATGCCACGCCTACTTTTAACGCTTCAAAGAATCGGCACTTTAAAACCC
>CATOTO010000061.1:0-24921 GCA_951812925.1 Calliopum simillimum | reverse complement strand
AATGGTGTCGTAATCGATTTCGAAATCAGCAGGATCACTGACTCCTTTAATCTGAATAGCACCCCAGGCTAAACGGTTGTAACGTTCATTAAACGCACCGAACGGGTAAAGGAAAGAATACTCACCAGCTTCGAAAGAGAGTGCGCGACCGGACTCTTTTAATCTGATGACAACATTGCGACTAAAGAACGGACCGCATCGTGGAACAATAATTCCTGCACCGTTCGCGTCAGCTTGCTGCTCTTCACCAGTGATTCGGTTTGCCACATTGTCCTGGAACGGATTCCAAGCATACGTGATCTTGCCGAGTACCTGAAGTTTTGCATCATTTGACATTAATTATGTTCCTCTGAAAAAAGGGTTTTTTAACGCATGTATACTTATAAATATTCGGTGGGGCGATATAAAAACTATAGACCAGGTTACCACATTGTGGATATCAAAGACTATAGTGTAGCGGATTTAGAGAAACTGTTTGACATTCTTTATATTGTCATTAATGATGGCTTTTATAAAGTTGACATGTCTATCTCTCTTGAAGATTATCGCTTTTCTTTCGCCGCCAATCCGTCAATGGATATCGGGGAGTGGTTAACATCCCAAAATGAAAATAACCTTAAGTCAGCGGGGGTCTTCCCAGGCGACACGTACCAGTATGTTAAACTGGAAAGGATATTCACTTATGGGTATTTCCATTATCCGGCTGATTTAAATCTTGCAAATGATAGGCAAGCCGATTTGTTTTCAGATATGGCTCCTGATGTTCGTATTGAACACTATATGTATCATAACCTCGATTACGGTAAGATCAATGATTACTCGCTGTTTACAGTGAACGGGGTATTCATGCGATCGGTTTCCCGGAGTGACGGTATCTTCTTAAAAGGTGCGGGATTAGATTACATTAAACACCGTAATGATCTTCGCATTGGGGCATTAAATTTCGAAAAGTTAGGAAAAGTCAAAACGGTTCCGATTACCGATGATCTTTTATTAGAAGAAACTTTTGATGGTGGTAAACGTTGGTCTTGCCAATTAACCGATATTGTTGGTAAAACAATCTATATCGTGGTGAATGGTCAGTTCATGGTTGATCCAAGCATAGTGTATCGAATTGCCGAAGATCGTGTGGCAATTGATTTGGGGGCGTTTGATGTCGCACATCACTACCTCAATTATAAGGGGTATACACGTACTCCGAAATTAACTGTCCTCGCTAACTTTGAAACTTATAAACGCCAAGCATTAACGGCGCATAACAGTTTCTTTGTGATCGTTGACAACCCAAGCTTAGGGATCGATGTAACACCATTGACTACCTTCCACTATCCTAACGCCTTGCACACCACTGAAACGTTCCAACATCCAGTAGTGCTAGACAATGGGATGTTCCCGACTCCGTATATTCGTAGCTACGGAATCAAACAACGTTTGTTAAACCACGACCTACGAGTCTATAACAAATACCCGTTCATGACTGCCGGCGCACTGGGTGGTAACGTCTTACTAAATGATGCCGTTAACCAAGGTGACCCCGGAACGTTATCGAGAGGGTGGATGTTTAAGATTCACGGTATTTCATTAAAGGTTTCATGATGGATGAAAAACTGAAAGCACTGAGTACAATCGCCTTATGGATCATTGCATTTATGATCGGCGGTTATCTCATCTTTAAACCGGACAGTAACCTGGATAAAGCCACTGTTGAGCGCCTCGCAACTGTAGTAGATAAGTTAGGGGTAGCTTCAGATAACATGACTAAACTCGCTGACGCACAGCGTAACTGGTTTAATGATCTACAATCCAAGGCGTCCCGAGGTGAACTAGATCGTAATCAAAATTATGGGACAATGTATGAAAAGTATGGTTATGGGAATGCTCAAAACAATGAGCTTACTCTTGATGATCTTTACGGTAATGGGGTGCAGCCACAAAACAACAATCTCGGAAGCGGGAACGTACGTGGAAGCAAAGACACAAATAGCAAGAATGGATCTGTACAAAAGCCAGTTAGCGAATCTAAAGGACAGTCTCATTGATATACCGTCTAACGTGTATACGAAAGACTGGAAACCCAGAGAGTCTAATGTCGCTAAGTTAGATTACTATCTTACTAATAATGACTGTCAGACCCAAGCCGACTTTGGTGGGTGTTATCGGGAAACTCGTTTAGTACTGATCACCACAACTAAAGAACTTGATGCCGCTAATGAAAAGATCAATCTACTCAATCAGGTTGTAGATAAACTTTCCGGGAATGTCACTGCGATCATTGATAATCTAAATGATGACAAGGCTACCGAGATTAGTCTTAAAGACAAAGTGGTTAATAAAGTTACGGACGACGCTAAAGCTTTACTTAATAAAAAATAAAACAGCATATATACTCTACCTCCCACAACGGGAGGTAGAGTAGTATGTTTATTTCTGTGTTGATAACATGTTTGCAAGTCGGTCTCGCCATACGTTAATTGCACTGGTTCCTTTGATAACCGCGTTTAATGTCGCGTTAGCACGAACAAAATTCCAAGATGTTATAATCGGTCCAATCACCACCATAAACAACTGGGCATCGCCAGGAAGGGAGTTACCAGCAATCATTGAATCGTGAATGGTCCAGGTGAACAACAAACTGCAAAAACAAATAACATGCGTGGAGACTGTACCAGCAATGGCCCTTAGTAGAACTGTTGTTGGTCCAACGATTTCACGCTCAAAGGCAATGTCGTGTTGTGAAACAATTCCCGTAGCAGACGCCACCATAACAGAAGGTTGAGTCGGTATTACCGTACTGTCGCCTACTGGTCGTCCTTCTACTTCATCGGTCACACCCACGATAGTTGAAATAATAGATTTTGCATTAACAAAGTTGATCGTAATAATAATAGGTCCGATGATCATTAACAAACCGGTCATGAACTCAGGCCATGTGGCTTTACCGGTCGTTACACTTAAATGCACAGACCAGATAAAGACAACACTCATTACGGACACTGTTAAGCACGAGTTAAACCCAGAGAGCGCCCGGAGTACAACCGGTATACGATCCCAAGGTTTAACTTCATATTTGGTTCTAACTTTTAAAGCAGGTGCCATCGAACACGTCCCAACCTAAATCTTTGTAATATTGCACTGCAATATACAACGCAATGAGGATTCCGTCATTTGCATCCCAGGTAAGAGTATCTAAATCAAACCCATTCAGATCCAGGAAAGGACATTTCTTCAACCCTTCTCGCACGTCATCTTTAGTCGCCCCTGTAAAATCAGCCTTAACAATTCGTTTAGCTAAACGGGGAAGCACTAATTTAAAAGGGGTGTCTGCTTTATTAGTCACCGTATAGATGTTTAAATAAGACACCACTTCGATCAGACGTTTGAAACTGGCTGGGTTAGGCCCTAAGAAGTTATCCTCGCATCCCACTACTACGGGATCGATCATATCAAACACATGACCGTAAGCGCGTGTCAGTCCTTTAGCACGGGTTTGGGATGGGTTGTCGGCACGAACCCCAAACTCATTATGCTCACCGTTTAATGTGTCTGCATAAATCAGTTTGAACTTCTTACGTTCATAACAATCCAATTCCAAAGCGGCCGCACCAAGCTGGCCAGTTGCCGGATCTATCCCTAAGATTTTAACGCTCATAATTTTATCTCACAACAAGTGCATGGAGTTGATACTCTCCATACATCATTAACTCCACCACGACTAAACATTTAGCCTCAGGATTGAAGTTATAAACGCCCGGCGCATCACTGCCCTTACCGAAGTATCTGAGCACGAAATACGCCGTTGTGCATCCTTGACTTGGATTCGAGGTAAACCCGTCCCCAACAGTATAATTGTTCAACAATGTCATCAATTTAAATGACTTGTCGCCGCCAGTCATTCCTGAGTCATAACGCACGTCTAAGCGCACGTCCTTTAAGAACTCAAGTTCCTTCTCGCTGTTTACTACTACCCCAAAGTTCTGGATAACATTACTGAATCCAAATGCTTTCGGGTGATCAATCACTTCATTGATCGACGAGCCCACTTTACCGCTTTGTGAATCTATCACGGCCCAAGCTAATTCCCCTGAGTTGGTATCGACAATATCGAGTGCCAATACGCCATCACTGTTCACATATGCTAAACGATCTTCGTATTTATTCAGATCGAGTGTCAACCCGTATTTATCATTTATCGTACTGATAATAGCCTTGACGGTTGACCATTTGCTTAGAGTGATATCCAAAGGGGATTCAGGTTGGGACTTATCAACATCGGCCATAATAAGTCCCTTCCTTATTAGCTACCAGTATTAGCAGCTGCTAAAGCATCTGCACCAACCAGAAGCGGAATCGAGTTACCGTACCAGAAGAACCACGGCATCTTGTTGTTGGCGTTAGCATCGCGCGCATACGCTTCAGTGATCTGATAACTCACTACACAAGAAACCAGCTCTTTGTACTTTACAGACGCACCAGAATCAACTTGACCATCATCGGTCGTTTCAATTCCATAACACATGTATACTTCGTTGATTGCTGCCTTACCTTCGTCGTTAAACAAGATACGGCAAACATTACGCAGTTCTTCCAGGTCGTTACTGTCCAGAGACAGATCGATCTTACCGGTACCATTAATATAGGTGTCGGTAATTGGAACGTTGTTGGTTGACGTTAACTGATACGGCGTTGGGCTCAGGTCAGCTTCTTTTGGAACGTATTCACGTTCTGTTTCATTACCGGTGGATGGATCACGTTCACCCACTTTCATGGTTGGATCAAATTCAGTGAAGCCCGCTTTCTTCACCCAGTAAAGGATGTAGATATCGTCGCCGATTTTGCGCAATTCACGAATACGGTAATTATCACGAACAGTTGGATCCAGATCACTACCCAGTTTACGGGCAACCATTGGGATACCATAGAACGGCGCAAAGTCCACGGCTTTATGCTGATAGACTTGACGGCCTTCTAAACCATAACTGTCTTGACCAATAGAGCGGGAACCACCGATACCTACACCAAAGTAACCCAGTTGGAAATCACGGCCGTTTTTACGACCCACTGATTCATCAGCCAGAATGCTAAACTTCTCATTCAGCGTGGTGTTCTTTGGAATATTAACAGTTTGGTTGCAAGACAAAGCAGCGTTAATAATCAGACCCATACCAGTGGCAGACACTAACTGGTTAGGGAGCTTCTGACTATCGCGGCCTGTAGATGAATCAGCCATCATATTTCCTTAATTAATATACTTACGATATTTAATTTTAAACTTACCGCAATAAATCGGACTGTCCGGACGGATACGAATAAGGTATCCTCCGGGGACCAGTCTAATCGATTCAATGTCAGTGGAATAGAGTTCGACACCGATAAAAGAACGAACAAGTCTCACAACATCCGAAGGTCGAATATCTTCTATAGATGTCTTGAGACTGTGCTTCGTAATGAATGTCAAATTCTTCTTAGTGAGGGAGGGTGTTCTCCACTTCGCCATTATCAACAACTTCTTTCAATGTCATACTGTTAAACAAGTAAACGTTATTGACGCCCGGATCATAGTCAATCGGTTTGAGTGTCATTGCGTTACTGAGTCTGGCATGACCGACGGATTCAGCAACAGACTGAATAGGGACCGACCCACCAATAGCAAAGGTTAATTCTTTTGCCTCAAGATCAGCCTGCGGCTTCACTGTCATCGCATTAGGAAGAAACTCAGCGCTTGTATACTCTAACCCAGTCTCGCCGTTCTTGTGCCAGTAATCGCCGTCCATCAACATCATGTACGGTAAATTGAATTGACCCTCTGCGGTGACGGTACTGCCGATATATTGTACTGTATAACTGGTGAGATCTTTCATCAGGTTAATCAGGAGACGTTGTTGTTCTCCCACACTGACGATACTGTTATCTTCCCACCCGGTTACTTTACTCCAGATAGACCATGCGTAATCTAAGCACTCGTCTGGGGTATAGTCAATAAAGTCGATGTCCATCTTAGTCAGAAAATCATCGTACGTCGCGTAGTTACCTACCTTTACCATGCCGTTTGCATAACACGCGTCAACGGCATTTTGACGACGAGATGAGATGAACAAGTTATTCACCTGCGAATATAACTTCTTGTGTTTCCACATCGCAGTTTGAACTTCTTGACATTTTTGGAAGAACGTATCGGGAGAGATTAAGGTAGGGAAATCCACGTGGACTTTCAAAATGTTTTCACACACTTCTTTAGTCAGGATTTCATAACCCCCCAATGACTGAAGTTCTGCCAAGGTTGGATCAACCAATTTACGGACATGCCAATAATTGTATTCCGGGATTGTTCCGGGACGAGAGATACCGCGTGCACGGTCGATAAGGTAATGCCAGAGTATCACGCTTTCAGGCGTGCTCATGCGCGTTGTTTTACCGGTGCGAGCATCCACTACGTCTACATTAATATTGTACACACCCTGGGAAGTTAAATAAATCCATTCATTATGCAGAACCCGCATAATCCGATCAGGGTCACGGTCAGTGGTATCGGTCAGATTGGATTCAAGCACTTTGGTTGGAACATCAGAGTGTAATGAATACTTGATCGCCGCTTCTGCATCTGACGTGGTCAATGCCGAGGCTTGTTCGTTATCCAGCGCCAAAGGAAGTTCTTTTGCAATGACTTCAGATACTGTCCAGACTTTGGTATCCACCCCGTAAGTCTCGGTTAAGTTAATCGGACGACTCAACACATAAGGCTTGGGTTCCAGGGTATCCGTCATGTCTTCAGTGGACTGAATAACTTCATAACGGATCAACGGGATATTGCGGTCAGTCAGTACTTTCTGAAGAACCAGATCAAACCCTTTACGACGCCCCAAGATACGCAGCACGTATTCAAGGTTGTGGTATAACCACATCGTCTGGTTGTTATTGATTACCCTTTTATACACATCGGATAACCCAAGAGAACGCAGGCGACTCCAGATGTAAAAATCATGCGCGTAACGGGTACCGTCTGCTTCTTTACGAATCATTAAGATCGCACTGATCATCATCCCATAAAGCTGTGCAAGCAACGCCGGCAACATGAGGTTATCAATATAAACATACTCGGTCTTAAATGATCCGTTAACATTAGCATAGATCTGTTCCTGGAGAGCAGGAATTAATTGGTATTCATTCCATAATACATAGTCAGTATTATATCTCAGGATCTGGTAATCATTTGCTGGGATCGATTCTGTAGGCGATATGGGGTTGAGAATACCGTTGATCAGAATTAACTGGGCAGGGTATGCCGCGACCAATCGCGTGTAATAATAGGATCCCAATCGATAAGCACGTTTTGTTGCGGTATGAATATCCAGGTTGGCTTTCGTGAAATTAATCACTTCACCGTTATCTAACGACTGGACTGTCATCATCTCATCAATGACTTGATGGTATTCGCCATAAAGATTGAGATAATACTTCCACTTGCTCTTATCGGTACCCGCATCAATGTTGTAGTACTGTTTAAGAAGCTGATTATCTAATATGGCGAGTGCTTCACACTTTATGGTAATCGTTCGAGCGAACGCTATCGTATTCAGTATGTAAGCATTAAACTCGGTATTATTAAGCATAAAGGTTCCTGTAAGGAGAATCCTGTCAATGACCACCAATACTCAACAGCTACCTAAAGGGTATCAACCTGTTGACAAGACGAAAATAAAAGGAAGGTTAAAAAATCTCTCTCCTCTTGATAATAATCTACGTTCTTTATTAGTGAAGGATCCAGACGCTAAAAGTGAACGTGCGATAGAGGAAAAGAGTAAACCGCCCTTCGCAAAAGTAAAGAGCATCTCTGACATAATCAGTAATAACATCCAGGCCACAACTGACCTGCGTACAATTACTCATTATATAAAACGCGCGGAACAAATTTGGACCGCATTGCTCATGAAGCCAAACGGGGATCAGCGTCAGTTATTGATTTATGACACTGAGAGTTCTGAGGTAAAGAACGGTAAACTGCACGACCTGTTATTACAGAAAGTGGAGAACTACTTTACAACAAAATTCCCCTTTGAAGAGATGGCTCCTCAAATTATTAAAGATGTTCTTTTCCGCACTGGGTCATATGTTTATGTCAACATGAGTCACGCGGTTTTAGACCATTTAATTAATGGAATGGAGATCGTCGGTTCAGAGGCGTTTAAAGAGAACACCGCAAACATTCTCAACAAACACTTCGTTGAAAACGACTGGAAGAAGGCACGTAACATTGGTTACATCCGTCAGAAGAAGAAAGACACCCACGCGATGGAAGGTCTGGAATCTTTGTATGGTGGTTCTATCCAACGTGACCCTGAATACTCTTTGGTTCACCCGGATTTAAACTGGACCTTTACTGATAACCCAGTGGTATTAAAAGTGGGCGAGTTAGCGCAGGTCATGCGTGAAGACCGTCTTGCAAATGCTGCGGGGATGGAAGGGATTAACTCTGCCATCAGTAATGTGTTTAAGAAAGAAAAGGGTAAGCGCCATAAAGTCAATAACAACCACGTTAATGCTCCAGAACGTAAAGGGTTAAATGAAGCGTTAAGCGAGCTCTACCCGAACCGTAACTATAACCAGATGGAATCCTTGACCGTTCGTAAAGGCAAGTTCTACACTGGCAATGGGCGTGGCATTGGTATTGGTCAGCATTGGCCATCTGAGTCTTGCGTCACGGTAAACGTGAACGGTGAGATTGGTAAGCCTTTTGGTGTTATTCTCTTGACTGACCCTGATACTGGTTCACCGTTGAAACAAGTTAACGATGTGAAGTATTATCAGACGGCTAACAAGAATGGTTCAGCAGGTGTCGGTACGGGTCCGGCGGTTAACTCGATCAATGACGTTATCAGTCACATTCGTTCTGTGGCAGCCGGCGGTGAGTGTACCGAAGACATGGGTTGGATGGCTGAGTTTGCATCTGCTACCCTTGAGAAAGAATTCATTCAAGGTTTTATCAATGGGGATTTGCAGAAAGATGTTTCTATCTCTCTGACTGAAGAGAACAAGAAACTGTTCTTGGCCCGTGCTTTGAAATCACAAGGTGTGCGTGCAATCTTTGTTCCTTATGAATATGTGACGTATGTTGCAACTGACTTTAACCGTTTAGGTGCAGGTCGTTCATTGGTTGACGAAGCCAAACTCCACATCACCCGTTTAGCAGTATTGGATACGGCCAGTGCTTTGGCACAGGTTGAGAACTCGATCTCTCATACTCTTTTGGAAATTACCCCAGAAGAAGAAGATGTGGATATTCGTAACACAGTGTCATTGCTGCGTGATGAATGGTTCTCAGGTAACCCAACCCTGCATGACATCCTGGGCTACAACAACGTATCGATTGATGCGATCTTAGACCGTTTTAAAGAACAGTCTCTGACCGTTAAAGTCAATGCCAGCTCTAACCCGCATACGGTTAACCCGGACATCACTGCTTCACAGATGGAACGTGAGCCACTGAAGTCTATCGACCCAGAAGCCCGTGAGACATTATTGAATACCGTTGCTGGTTTCTTTGGCCTTAAGCGTAGCTGGTTAGAAGACACCGGGGAAGGTAATGACTTTGCAATTGAAGCTTTAGCCGACCAGGAACTGTTGCGTAACCAGACCAATGAATACTCTCGTCAGTTTGCGGTGTTCTTTACTGACATCATGCGTAAACATATGCGTGTCAATGAACCACTGATTGGGGATTTGGTTGCGATTATTAAAGAGAATAAAACTCTTTATGAGAAACCAGACCAAACCGGTGTTTTGGAAGCCAAAGAAGACACTGCTGAGAAAATCAATAAGTCTGGGGATGTCGATACGGAAGTAGATGAGTTGGAACAAATCGAGTTGGTCTTAAAAGACTTCCTCAATACGTTCTATGTTATTCTGCCGACGCCTGCCATTACCGATTCACTGAACAAGCTGGAAGACAAAATTGAAGCCGTTGAGAAACTGGTGGAGTCTTGGGTAGCGCTTGGCGGTGGTACGAAGATGCTGAAACGTCGTGCTGATGAAGCTGGTCTGAACGGTGACGATATCGTTGAGAACATGAAAGCTATTCTTCTTAATGAAGCATTTGAACGTTATAACTTACCAATGCCATTCGAAGCTATCTTGAACAAAGGTAAGACGGGCGGTATGATGACCTACATCAACAAAGCTGTTGATCTGGACAGTAATGTTCTTGCCTTCTTGACTGAGTGGCGTAAAGGCATTCACAAGAATGAGAAGAAAGCAGACCGCTTAAAGGAACAGGTAGATAAGGATAATAATCCTGTCGCTACTGATGAGATGCCAACCGGTGAGTTTGATGACACGGGTGACGTAACTGAAGTTCCTCAGGAAGAAGAAACCATCACAGAACCTAACGGTGAAGAAGAAACCATTCAGACAGAAGAGAGCGATGAAGAAGCACAAGCTCAAAATTCTGAATTGAATGAAGAAACTAAACCAGATGACGGTGATGATATCTGGTCCACTCCTGGTCAGTAACAAAAAAAAATAAACACAGTGAAACCCTACTCTCCCAATTGGGAGAGTAGGGAATTACTTATGCTTCTTCAGCCAGCTCTTCAACAGAAACTGAGAATTTGCTTTTGACCAGACCCAGCACAGAGTTGCGCAGCAGGGATGCAGCAACAAAGGAACCGTTACCCACCAAGCTGGAAGTCGCCAGGCCAACAGCGTCGCTGTTATGGACCTGAGGTACGAAGTCCAGGCCAGCACGCACAGTTGATGCAACCAGGCCAGTGACTACAGTCACACCGATGATTTCTTTAACAGAGTACTGAGGTGCATCTTCGCCGTGAACATTGGCAATCAGTTTGTTGGTTACGATCATGTCCGCAGCAGCGCCGCTCATGCCGATCACACCGGTACCGATGATGTTGATCCAATCGCGTTTCTTCGCAGTTGCTTTCAGACCTTTCAGTTTGCCGCCTTTCAGAACTTCGGCAACCACGTCGTTAGATTTTACCAGATCTTCTTTAACCTGAGCCACTTGCTCTGGAGTCAGATCGCCGGTCAGTTCTAAAACTGTATCAGACTGGGTGTTGGTAGATTTCAGGTTTTCAGTAGAAGTAGTTTTGTTAGTCATGGTATTTCCTTACTAAGTTTAGGATGGGTTTAAGCATTAGAGATTAATACTTATTGTTTATACACTGTAATTATATATGTCTGAGATTTCTTGTAACTGAATTCTGGGTGTTATTCCATACCAGGGATTGGTGTCTTTAACACATATTCAGATTGATCGTTTAACAGTAAATCAACATAGAGACGCAAAATGGTGATCGTGTATCCACGGAAAGAATCCCAGTACTGGGATTGCAATCTGATCGCAAGTAACCAATTGTCTTCAACTGAACTATCATCGACACACGAACAGTACAATTCAAAAAGAGAATAAGCAAGGTTACTAAACTGCTCAAATGTTTCAGGTCGGTGTTTGTTAGAAGACTCGTGCAACGTTCTGAGTAAACTATCCAGCTGTTTAACCTTACTGTTCTCCATCTCTTCAAGTTCCACGGAAAGATTAAGGGGGGTTACATCGATCATTTTATATCCTGCACGTACCAGTTTTAATTCTTGCTGCGCTTGTTCATGTAGAGAAGGTGAAGTATGAAGATATTTTTGTTCAAACTCACTGACAGAAAAACCTTCAAGTTTCATCCCAGATTTTAATGGAATAGCCGAATTTAAAATCTCAAGCAAACAAGGTTTAGATTCCTCGCCAGCATAGGCGGCTAACATGTTTGCTCGGTCTACCCAGATATAAGGATGTTCATTTAAATCATCATCTATCATCTCGATAAGAGACTTGATGGCCGTTTGAATCTCGGGAGTAGATTTGGAACCTTTTAAACGAACCCCTTTGATTTCAAAAACATCAGGTAATTCCTTTAATTGTTTTTTCTGGGTCTGAGTAAGTTGATTGAATGTTGAATGATCAGGATGACGATGTTCAGTAAATAAAACATCTTTGATATCTAAGAACTTTACCGCGGCGGGTGATTTATTCCCGTTAACATAAAGACGACCATTATGGAGTTTTAGATCTCCGTCCTCTAACCCTTTGATCTGTTCGAGAGTTAACGTATAAGTACCATCTTGATTTTGATTGAGTGGTGTATTCATTTCTTTCTTCTCTTCTGAAGGCAGAATAGGATCACCATTATCAAGTGGGTGGTTGAACCCGTGAAAATCATGAGACTGAGGGAGCGGATCATCGACAGGCGGAATAATTCTTTTGATAGTCTCACTGAAGAGGGGAAATCTCTGATTGAATATATAAGCACGGGAACGTCTACTCATTTCTTTATCCTTAACGGTAGTTAACCAGGGTACGTTCTTCATTAGAGAACGCATGGCGAATTAAACGACGAAGATCGTCAGTGGTAAAGTTTCGTAACTGTAATACCTTTCCTTTATTAGAGGACATCAGTTTACTACGATCTAAACGCCACTCCAGAAAACGTTGCACTTCGGGTAAGGAGGTATCCTGCACCATAAGACGCAGTTTACCCCCAACTTTATTAATTCCTTTCAACAGGATGTGATGTTTCTCACATCCCCCATTAACAACCAACTCAAACTCTTCCCCTTCCTTTACATCATCTAACGTACCCAAACCCAAGTCTGTGCTAAGTGGTAGCCGACTGATATTCAGTCGGGATGTCAAATTTAACATTTCACCTAGCGGCATCTCGTTCTTGGTTTTAGACGGCACAAAGATAGAGGTAGTGATCTTTTTCATTAATACATTCCTAAGGTATAATTAAACAGTGTGTAAAAGCCTCTGAACGACCTTTGCTATATAAAGGATACATATTCCTTCTATATAATAAAAGGCGCTCTGTGAGCGATACAGAAGCAAAGAGAACCTACCCGTTAAGGTAGGTTCTCCAGGTTAACTTAATTCATGAATTAACTTATTTGCTACTGATTACTCACAGACAGGGACTGGATGTACATAGTCCTCGAAACTTGACACTGCGCGTAATACGAATACGCTTTCAGGATCAAGACCAGAACGAGTTAACGCCCAAACCTTGTTGCCTTCATCTTTATGGAACTTCACCAACACCTGAGGATACTCTTTGAAATGACGCGAGCCAATTTCAATAGCTTTCCTTACTATCGCGAATAGTTTCGGGTTGATTGATTCCTTGATATAGACTGCGTCCAATTGAACGGGGCCATTTTCTTTGATCATGTTAATGAATACCGTTTGGCGCGTAAAAATGATCTTGCGTTTAGATTCAGTTAACATCACCGCACGGGTGGCTTCGTCTTCATTCTTATACAGTTCTTCAAACTCTTTACGCGTTTCATCTTTACCCAACAGGATTTCGATGCCGTTACGCAAATAGTCATTAGATCCATAATCCATGAATGCACGCAGTGCTGGGTTATCTTTTTGTCTCAGATACTCTACGAGGTCATCCAGATCTTCAAAGATGTCTCCGATACGCAGATACTCCAGCGATTTGTCTTTCTTATCTTCAGCATAACCACGGGACTCAACCAACCAACGGTTGACCAGGTTAGTCAAATAGCTAGACAGGAAATCAGTAAACTCCTGATTAGCAAATTCACGACATTGACCACGCAGGGTACGAATGACGCGAGCAGTGTCGATCTTTTCTTCGGTGTTACCGTGAACCATCAGTTTGAACTGGGAATAGAACAGATCCATATCGGTACCTGCATCCAGGTTCCACTGACTGGTGTTAACCATAGGCAGCACAAACGCATCTAACGAGCTCTTTGGGTCATGCGATGTAGTGAACGCATTAATACGACTCAAGGTGTTCTCGTTGCCCTGGTTAGCTTTCATTGGACGACTACCCACTAACAGATCGGGCTTCTTATCCAATGTCTTCATTTCTTCCATAGGAACCACATATCCATCACGGATGAATTCAGAGGTTTCCATGTCCTTCAAATTGAAGGTTGTTTTCTGGACACCATCTTCTTCAAACATATATGGAAGGAGGACGGAAGGATTACTGAGTAACTCTTGCATTTCTTTAGCATCCAAAACGCTATAGTTAATGAAACGATATGCAAAGGTTTTCTGTTGCCAGTTAAACCGGTATACCGCCAGCTTACCGAGCACATTAGTATCGCGCATGGAGAAGTGACTGCCGTCTTCCAAACGCAGTGCTTTACTGATTTTATCCAGATGATAACGATGAAGAACATACCAGCCCGTATCCGGGATTTCTTTGATATATTCGTTCAAATCATACATGTGGATATTTTCCCGGTTAATATCTTCAATGTTCAATTTTGGACGATCGAAGTTATCGTAGGTTGGGACATCCATAACGTTACGTTGGGCGGGTTGATAGTTCCCGTCTAACAGTTGCGTGTGTTGAGTGCGTGCAGCCTTTTGGTTAATCCAATTGCTTAAATCATTCACATCCTGATTACCGGCATTGTGAATGGGGTTGAGATCAAAAATGCTTCCACCCAGGCCCATATCGGTTGGAGTGGTCACGTCCAGTAACGGATTATGAAGGGTTCCGTTTTCGATGATGCTCGCCAGCTTACCTTTACTGTACGGACATTCTAACCCTGCAAACACATAACGTTCCAACACTTGCTGGAAAGTCGGATCTTCTCGTTTAGCCAGCTCGGACTTTGCCAGTGGGGATAAACGGTGGAACAGTTGTGGATGGTGAGAAAGATGATCCAGGAACTGCAAAGTAATGATGTCAATACAAGACTTATAGAAGATATCTTGGAGAATCGGTCCAGGTTGACGAACAGTATCATCACCAGACATTAAACGCCAAGCCATTACCGCACCCATCTGAATCCCCGCTTGCGCAACAATAAAGTTGTGCAGTGGTTGACGGCTGTCGATGTCATTTACAAACCCTTCCATGACCGGGTCGTGTTGACCACCGCGCATTGGGGATTTGAAACGTTCCAGTGCATAACGCCATTGCTGGTACATAAAGTTACTGGTACGACGGTTTACACAGATCTGAACTACCTGATAAGAAACATGCCCGCCTTCAGAAAGTGCTTGGGCCTTAATTTGCTCGTCAGATACATCGCTTCCTATTCCGATCAATTCGGCATAGTTAGTGTGCGAAGGACCATAACTGTACAGCGACGCCATGCTGTTGTTTTGGTTGTTCAATTTACCCGCAAACTGACTAGCCGCTTGTGCTAACATCGCCAAAGGGTTAACTTGCTGCTGTTGCGGTTGCTGCTGTTGTCCAGGGATTGCCTGTTGCTGCTGGTTGGTGCGCGCGCCAGTTAACACACCACGTTGGTTCGTGCCATTATTCAACATTCTATTAACTCTCTCTAAATTTAAGCCTGCGTTTTGTTGCCTCGTACAGTGCTCGATCTTCCGCACGCAACGCAGTGTACTTACCTTGTACTAAATAAACTCGAGGTTGGAGCATTCCGCGGCCATCCGGATTCGGTTTACTTGCATACTGATAAGACACTACGAATGGTTGCGATGGATGAATCACGCTGCCAGGATGGTTGGCATCAAAGTCTTCTTTCTTTCTACCAGGTCCGCGGTTAACGGTGGATTTAGTTTGAAGAATGATACCCAGACCAAAGTCGATAAGTGGATTATCAGTACCGGTTTGCTCGAGGATGGTATTATTTTCACGTACCGATTTATCAATGTTGAACAAACGGAAATGGGTATCCAATTCACGATTGATAATTTTCGGGGTGATGTTACTTTTATTACGGATCATGAAACGGAAGTCATTGGCCTGATGAATCAGGAAGTCCACCAAGAATTCCATAGAGGCCAGTTCTTTGTGCAACATGTCTGCCGGATCATACAACTTGATCAGAGAAGAATAGTTCAGCATCAAATAGTTAAACAGGTCGTACGTCGAACTGATGTTGATGTCAAACTTGTTATACTTCTCAACCGTGATGTTATCTGCCATTTCCTCAATACTGGTGAAATGTTCATTCATCTGACGCAGATAGACACTCGGATCAGTGCGTTGTGGAAGTCGTATCGAACAACGTCCAATAATCAGTCGCCAATAATCGACATCGTTTAAACGACGCACGTCGAGTTCATGACTGAAGACCCCGAACATAAACAATAAGCCGCCGGCGTACTGTAATGCCAGGTTACTGATTTCTCCACCTTTATTACGGCTCTTAATCGCCAACGCCGGTTCTGCTAAGAGTGGCGTGCCTTTTGGACGATCAAATGCTTTCGGGTGAATCGCACCGGTGTTACTCATGACCTGCCACCCTTCCGATTCTGGACAGATATCCAGCAGCGTATCGAGTGTATCAATCACATAGTCACATTCAGCAAATTCTTTCATGCAATGGCCAAAACCATATTTGCCAAAGACATACCACGCCAGTAATGGAATAGGAACTTTCTTACTGGTGATCTTGCGATCATTCTTGGAGTTCATGAAACGGTTTGCAGGTAACGTCATGTTCACTGCACTGGTATTGATATTACCGTTGTTACGATAAACTCGGTTAAACGTGTGAATCTCTTTTGTGACTTTAAACTTATAGCCGAGTACACGGATGAAGATGGTTTTATCACGACCACCGTCTACAGAAGGGCCGCGCTCAGAAAGCACATACTGCAAGTTATAGGTACTGTTTCGCGTTAAGATGTCACCGTGCTTGTTGGTATAAGCCAGGAACATCAATGGGCTCTTCAGTTCAGATTCTACACCGGTTACGGGATCTTTAAAGTGATTCAAAATCCTGACACCAAAGAAACTGTTTTTCGCAATCTCGAAGTCTTTCGTTCCGCTACTACTAGAACGTGTAATCTGATTATAGAACTCAATCGGATCCATTTCTTCGATGCCGTCGAAAATATAGCCTTTCTCTTGCAGCGACTTGAACATGTTGCGGAACGCTTCCTCTAAATGGGGAATGATTCGGTCCATGTCCTTTTTGTGCCAGCTATCCACTAACTCCTGAGTAAAACTTCCTCTTTGTTCCCGGAGGGGTTTGAGTACTTGCGGATCCATTTCTTCTCCTATAAACTAAATAATTTTCAAGAGCTGTAGCAAAGTAAGAACAGTTTTAGCATTACCGACTATACTGGTTACAAAGCGGTTTAAGCCACTTACATAATCATCCGTTCGGTATTCTTTCAATTTTTCTATTGTCACTGTTTGTTTAAAATCACTTTGTGCTCTATTGAGCTTTTCGACCCTTGCTTTCATTTCGAGTTCATCTACTTTGGAAGTGAGTTTCTTTTGCTCGACCTTAAGCTCTTTGGTTTCTTTTCGTAGTTTATCATTATCGGACATAACCGATATCGTGTATTCTCCTGTGGTGTGTTTCCTCGCCTCCCTTTCGGTGGCGTGTAGATTAAACCCTAATAGTTTCTTAGGATCCAGCAGCTCTTCAATTGGGATGAATTGTTTATGTTGTAGTCTCAGTCCACCGGCTAAGTATAGCCCGTCTTGTTGCTCCTCATCGATTACTGGTATGATTTTGGTTAGACTCCCGAAACCGCTGGTCCAGAGTATACCCAATCTATTTTGATTGTCGATCAACCGTGCAGAAAAGAGAGTTCGAATTCCCTTGTTTGTATAGTTGTCGGCCTCGTGATCTACTTCTTCCAGATCTTTGACAATCTGGTCATTAATATAACCAATCGGATTGCTACCATGTGACTTATCCACTACGTTAGTAGTTTCGCGGATGGTAATCCCGAGCAGGTTAGATTTATGGGTTGTTTTGAAATTAAGGAAATCAAAGTGCATCTCCATCTGAACAGTCATTCGAGTCTGCTCAAGTTCTGAGGCATACGGGGTAACTTTCCCTTTTAGCTCTTCGATCTTTTTATTGAATGCCACCAAGAACTGATGGTCACATTCTAACTGGGACTCCGTACTGGAAACAGTAACCCGTCTTGGATCCACCAAGCGAGTAACTCGGACAATCACCTTACCCCGATCTTCTAATCGTTCAGGTCGTCCTTCTTGCCGCAGGATCTCCATCTCAATTCCCAACCGATCAGTGACAATAATATCCTGATTGGTGTAATTGAAATATTCGATACCTTCAACAATTGCTGCTTTCCGAGACGGTGACCAGCTATCGCCAGATACTGTACTCATATAGCTCCTAATATATTTCTTGCAAGAAATAACTTTTGTACTACTACTCAACTAGATAATATCTGCCTAAAATGTTTTAGACTGTAATTTCCAATAGACAACAAAGACCCCCTTCCCCAGCCTCAGCCAGGGAAGGGAGCTTCTGCTTATTTCTTACTTACCAGAAAGATGTTCTATTATGGAACGTCTACTGGGATTTCCTGCGCGTCGCTGTTATCAGTCTGTGGAATAGTCACGACTGGACCACCTGCGATCAGGTGTTTGTTAACCTGAGTGATCAGGCCTTCGTTACCCAGCAGTTTATCCATATCTTCAACTACAACACGACCGATCACTGGGCACAGGCTGTGGTGATCGTAAGCCGGCTGAGTGATGATCATGCGGTACTGACGATCAGACTGCTGCACAGAACCTTCGATAACCAGCAGCTCTTTAGCTACACAGATACCGATGCCGCCGAAGATATCAACTTCGCCATCTTTGGTGTTGGACTTAGGAACAACCCACATACGACCGACTTCTGAGTCGATGTTAGTCTCAACGATGGTGAACTTGATGTTCTGACCGAAGGTACGGTAGTCGCCCTGAGTCATCAGGAACGGAGCCAGTGAGGCGTGCGCTACAACGGTGTAGGCTTCTTCACGGTCATCCAGTTCTTTCAGTGCGGAGATGTTGCCATTCACACGCAGAGCGGTAATAACATCCCACAGTTTATTCACCAGAACCGCTTCGATGTTCTCGCGGGTATCTTTGGAATCCAGAGTGGAAACTGCATCAACCAGGTTCAGAGTAGATTCAATACCTACAGTACCCAGGAAGTGCTGGCCAGGCAGAATGGCAGATGAGTCATCGTTGATGTTAACGATTTTCATGCCATTGTTGTCGTAGACATAATCAAAGTGAGCGTTAGCTGCTTTGAATGCGTCATGGGACATGTTACGCTGAACCATTACGTCCATCTGCTTAACCAGCATCGCCAGAACCTGCGCGTTGTTATCCTGATCCAGCATTGGATATTTAACAGAGATCGGCTGACGACGGTTGATGTTGTAAGATTTCTGAGTGTTCGCATAAACAACAGTAGTACCGTAACGGCTACGGTTGGTGTTAGCGTGGTTCAGGCTCAGACGCACACCGGCTACAGAACCTTCGAAGGCTTCAGTAGTGATCAGTGCAGCGATATCAGCTGGCATACCAGGAGTACCTGGGGTCAGACGGTTACCATCTTTATCAACAACGTAAGAGATCGCAACTGGAGAAACAGTTGGAGACCAGCTACGAGTAGAACGGCTGTAAGTTTGCAGTCAGTTCGAACTGATATGAACACTTTCATGCCGGCGTCGGTCAGTGATTTTGAACAGGTGTAGTAGATGCACCGTCTTTATCTTTCAGGTTGGTGATGTTCAGGCCGTTCAGGACGAAGTTAATCTGACGTTTTTCATCAGAGGTAACACCAGTCGATGGACGAGCTGCAACACCAGACATGCTGCCGGTATCCAGTACGAAGAAACCAGTACCTTCTTTGGTAGTGATGTCCAGCAGGATCTGCTGCAGTTTGATAGAAGATGCTTCGATCTCATCGTTCTGCTCAAAAGCAGGTGCGCCAGGTGCACGGCACAGGGACAGCAGGTTGTTGATTTTGCGGATAGCCAGGAAGTTGGTTTTGTGAGCTTGACGGCCCAGCAGATCACCATCATCGTAAGCCACATCCCACGGAGCCCAATCAGCTGAAGGCACGAATGCAGCAGCGTTTGCGTCCTGAGAGTTTTCTGGCAGAACTGGAGACAGCTTCAGGTCATCGCCTGGGTTGAACTTGGAGTCAGACAGCACTGATGCGATCGGACGCAGGTTTTCCCATGCTTCGTTCATGTTACCAGAAGAGTTGTACGCACCAACACCAGCGATGTCGATTGGAATAACCAGCGCTTCTTCGGTATACGGCAGAACCAGAGTAGGATACAGTGCTTCAGCAGCAGCCCACTGTTTGTTACCACGGGCGTTCAGATCCAGGGTAGCGGCTTTCATACGAGCCACAGCACCGGCTTCCAACTGCATGGAGAAAGATTCCATACCGCCGTGTTTGATCATGTCTTTCAGGTTGCCGGCACGAGTGTTAAAGTCGCCATCAGCTGCAGCCAGAGATTGAACAGAGTTCACCTGGTTGTAGTTCATTGATTTAGCGAGGTTCGCGATGCCGCCCTGGAAATTTTCTTGACCAACGATGGATTGAAGCGAGCCATCAGTGTTTGCTGCGTGACCGGCCAGCATAGCGCCAATCATTACTTTAAGATCTTTCCCACTACCAGTAGTGGAAAAACGGAATTTATTTTGTTCCATCGTTAATACCCTTTACGAAAAAGCTTTTGAAAACAAATATATTTGTTCGCGGTTACAATGTTTACGCATAAGATAGCCTGTATCTATACGCGCATCCCACAATTCCACACAGTATTACTGAGCGGCTTTTTGAATTACAAAACCCAAATCAATGAAATTTCTTTGAGCAACCGTTTTCGTGAGTTCTTTATTATCACGAAAGTACGATTCGAAAACATTATAAGCCGACAGTAACGCTTTATAAAGAGAACTGGCCAGATCCCCTTGAACGTTTGTGAACATTGGATTGCTCACAGTATTATTACTGTTTAGAATGAAAAGCTTGCCATTGAAAACATGATAGTAGAAATACGGTCCTAATTCAATACTGGAATCCGCATTTAATACTTCATCATATTTTGCTTTATAAACTACTCCCTTACGATTAATATCGCCGATTGTAATAACACTGGCATAATCATAGGTTGTAGATTTAAATCCACAGTATTGCTTTTCCACTGCGCGCTGGAAACTAATCCAGTCCAAAACATCCTGATCAGTGACATCAGGGAACTTAGGCAGGTAAGGCAACTGAGACAGTTCAAGTTTATGAGAATTCAGAAGTTGGAAGTGATGTTCTTTTAAGAAGTACACCTCTAAGTTCTTATCACCCGATTTAAACAACATATGAATTAACCCTTTAAAGTTTCAATGAGGAGCTGTACATGAATAACCTTATTCGTCTTGTTAAACTCACCAGCGCTATTTATCAAGCGTGGCGTTTAAAAGACGTTGATCTCATGGACGAGATTCTGTTGCTGGCTGAAGAAGTACCCAACAGTAAAGAGAGTATGGTTCATCAGGACAAGAAGACCGAGGCAAGATTACGTCGGTTACTGTCATGGATCCGGGAACAACCGGAAGACTCTAATATCATAACATCACTACTGTCTCCGAAAATCGCTGAGATTGTGATGCTTTCACCAGAACTAGAAAAAGTATTAGGTGATTCTTTTAACAACGATCTGGCTGTGGAAGATTCACGACAGTTCATTTTCCAGATTACCAAAGAGCTGCGTGATAACGACACGAAAAGTAAATTCAACACCCAGCTCAAAATGATGGTTCGTCCTTTCCTCTTTGAAGATGAAAAAGACCTGACCAAAGATGACTGGATTAAAATCAATGAACTCATTAGCGGTAAGATCACCGATTTAAATGAGAGTAGCTTCGATAAAGCGGTTGTAGAAGAAACCGGTTCGGATAACCCTGAAACGTTAATCGAAGTTATCAACCAGTTAAAAATTGAATCATCGGCAGAAGGGATCATCAAGACAGGGCTCGCTGGATTGAATGAAGCGTTATTCCCAGACTGTGGTATTCGTCGTGGTTTGATGTACATGATCGAAGCACTGACCAACCGCGGTAAGTCATTCTTCCTGGGTCACATCCTGGCTTCTGTCCCGCTGTATAACCGACCGTTACTGCGTAATAAGACCAAGATACCAACTGTACTGTTAATGTCAGCAGAGGACTCCCTGGGTCTTATCTTCAAACGTATGTATGAACTCTTCGTTACTGCAAAGACTGGAATAAAGCCAGACTTCTTTGAAGCAACTACTGAAGATGTAGTGCGGGTCATTATCGATGCATTCCATGAGAATGGTTGGGCGTTTAAGTTCTACCGTGTTAACCCAAGCCATGATAACATTTATGAAATCATGCAACGTGTTCGTACCCTTGAATTAAAAGGTCATGAAATCATTGTAGCAGCGTATGACTATCTGGCCATGGCTGACTTAACCGGATGCACAGGTGAGTCGCGTTCGGATAAGCTCCAGAACTTGTATAACCGTGCCCGTAACTTCTTTACTTCTCGTGGTGCTGCGTTCTTAACTCCCCACCAGTTAAACCCAGATGCCAAGAAGTTTATCCGTGAGCAAGATGATGATTCTGAAATTTACTTTATCCGTGATGTTGGCGGTAAGTCAATGACAGAAGGTTCAACCAAACTGACGAACGAAGTGGATGTGGTCATCGGTGCACACGTCGCGAAGCTGCAGAACAATGAATGTTGGTTCACCTACTACGTCGGTAAGAAACGTGGCGAAGGTGCAAAAGAATCAGACCGTTTCGGTATTTACCCATTACACGAAACAAATGGCTTGGTTCACGATATTAACTTTGAAAGAAAGACATTCCGTAAATCACTACAACATAGAAGTGAAGCAATGGGCGGTGGCTCAGACTTTGACAATATGGATGCATAATTAATTGTATAACTACCTCTACTCCTTCACGGAGTAGAGGTAGGTCTTATGTTGTCGTGCCGTCAGAATAGCGGTCTTGTGCTTTTAAGAAGATAATCAACTTAGTGGTGCGTTTCAGAATAGGTTTAACATCAGAAGTGATTGGGATATAGTCACTGCGATACCCCAGCAACACACCGCGTCTCACGTACACTGTGTCGTCATCATAAAAGTACTGGTAGGTCAGTGGGTGTCCAGGTTCTAAATAGCCTGTGTCGCCATTACGCCACTCCAGTTCCAGTATCTCACCTTGGTTGCGAGCATTCTGGGTCATCCCCACCATCAAGTTACCGGTTGGACTTCTGTCAATCGGAATCCATTCATTCCCATCACGCCGATTACTTAACTTGTATTCCTGCATGGAGTCAGCGCGTGTGGTTAACGCTCTGCCGTTATTGTAGTGATAACCTGTATCACCAGCAATAGCATCACCCATGACATTACGATGCCCGACACCTTCATTCTGTTTACGAATGTCAGCATGGTCTTGATGATCGGCTGTACCACATGCGATGATTGTCAATGCCGTTGGGGTAATGTAAAAGGTGGTGTCCAAATCAGGAATCTTGTTCTGGGGAACACGAATCAAGTTAATTGGACGAGGATGGGTTTTCACACGCTCGGTATTAAAGAGTGGGTAGATCCACCAATAGTTTTGTTTATAGAACGAACCCAAACCTTTAGAGTACACGCCGTACTCATTGTGGTTTTGTAAATACTGGGCTGCATCAATTAAACGGGTTCCGCTTGGAAAGATAATCTGGCGGAAGTTATTGGTGTTGTCAATCGGTTCATACAGTTGCAGGCCTTTATAGGCGTTATAACCTGTCAACCCAATGGCCTGGGTTCCTTCTTCAAATACCGAGATCATCACATCACGAACATTGGCAATCGAATAGATGTTTGACACCGGTTCATTACGAATACGGGCAAACCCAATCTCCATTAACTGAAATTCATAAGGAACCAAGTTAGTGGTATTGAGTGCATCCATTTTGTTAGCAATGGTCGAATTGGATTCCGTATGAACATCCTTGTCCACTAACGGAATGGCAACAAACTGACGCATCACCCGATCGGTACCTGATTGAACAATCACTTGGCAAGTGAGGTCATCACGGTATTTAACGATCTGATCAAAGTAGATACCCGGTTGGAGCCTTACACGGATCTGCATGAACTCATTACGGCCGCTGGCAAAGTCAGCTTGCGCCATCATGCGTTCCACACCGAGGGCGGTATACTGCCCTACAGGCGTAATAAAGACACACGTGATCTGGGTTGTTTCTGCAACCTTATTAGAAAGTGTTGCAGTTAACTGGGCTTGACGTAATACCGTTTCAATCTGACTGGAAATCACATCCCACCCCCAAACCCTCGCAAGGCATTCAACATCCCTGAGTCAACACCACCACTGTAATCCTTATAACCAATTTCTGATTTATAATTATCCAGATGGGAGACATATGAAATAGGTTCATCAAAATCAGAACCGTACATCATTCTGCCTCGCAAGGCATCAAGCAAACTCAAGTCCTTTGTATTCGGGACATTTAAAGTGCGATTGATCTTTTCATGATGATAGTGAGCATAGGCAGTAAAGACATACCTACCCAGTTTCTCAATGATCTCCAACTCTTTAATGTCCGGGGTCCTGAGATACCCACCATTGGTCTTGATTTCGATCCAGTGTTGAATCCACGTTTGGATCGCATCAAAGATCACCGGGATGTCTTCACGAGGATAACGGAAACCGATTCTAAAGTTATCATCCATGAGCTTAATAGAACGCAGGATATGAAGAACAGTGTAAGGACGCTCGGTTGATTCCATCAACGACTCAAAGCCATTAATCGGTGGATGCTCCTCAAAGTGCTTCAGCTGCTCTGTAGAGAGAAAAGAAGCCACTGGCATCACAACGACAAGGTACGCTCTGTAAAGAGCTTATAGAGTCTTACAAGGTCCTTTCTGATAAAGATGTAACGGTCGGTGTGCATGATAATAACCTTAAGTGTAATCGCTTGTGGTTACCAATGCCTGTCTGATCGCAAGAAGATAAATGCCACCCATGTACAGCTTTGAGGTGTCATCCAAAATCCAATACCCATCCAACACTTCCAACAGTCCTTTTTTGTCGACGATCTTGTCACGGAACATGCGCCAAATAAACTGTTGTG
>CATOTO010000060.1:0-16925 GCA_951812925.1 Calliopum simillimum | reverse complement strand
CAGATAAAACATAGATGCTTATTCTGTAAAACAGCGAATCAATACGACGATTTTTAACGTTATCGCAGGTCCAGCGGCAGCTTTACTGTTTAGTCACCCTCAGCAACAATTTAATCGCCCGAAAAACGTCCGGCAACGTCTTGCCCCACTATCCCGCGCCCCTCCGGTTCCCCCATCAGAGACATTTCTGAGATTACCAAGACCAGGCTTATATTTTAACCAGCCTGACCTGGTCAAAATGCCCGCAGATGAAGAATGCTGCGGCGTGAGAAATAGTGGGGGAGTTCATCTTCCGCTGATTTTCCTCGCTCTTTTAATAAAATGACGAGAGTTAAGATGATGATGATGACCACCAATAACCTAAAGCTGATCGCCCTGCTGGCAGGCTCCGCGTTTGTCTGTGTCGCTCAGGCGGCTGATGGCAGCGTGAACTTCACCGGTAACATTATTGATAATACCTGTGCGGTTTCCACCGGGTCCAAAACCGTCACCGTTCCCCTGGGTGATGTGCATGCTACCGCCTTCTCGGGCGTAGGCAGCACCGCCAGCCCAACGAATTTCAGCATCCTGCTGGAAGCTTGCCCGGTAGCTATCACTACCGCCGCGGTAAAGTTTGACGGCCCCAAAGATCCTATCAATAGCGAGCTGCTGCAACTCACAGAGAATGCTGGCAGAGAAGCCGATGGGGTTGCAGTGGGGATTTACGAGCAGGACACCACGACATTGATCCCCATCGCTAGCAAGTCTAAAAACGAGGACGTGGCGACCACTGCCACCTTTAACTTCGTCGCCAAGTATGTTGCCACCAAATCAACCATCCGGCCGGGTACTGCGGGTGCCGTCAGCGAGTTTACTATCACCTACAACTAAGCCGAGAGGCTGCATGGGTCTGAAGGAATGGGTGCCAGTTCACAGCACCGACAGGGAAGGATAAATGACCGCGGCGCCATACCGGCGCCGCCAGATACTCAGCTTCACCAGCCATTCCTCAGGGGGAACGCCGTGTTACGCAAGATTAAAACGCTTTGTTTGATTGTTGGATTACTGGCAGCCAGCCAGGCGGCTACCGCCGGTATCATTGTTGGCGGCACGCGGGTCATTTATGACAGCGCGAAAAAAGAAGCCTCGGTCAACGTCAGTAACCCGGAAAAAACCACGCCATTTTTGATCCAGTCCTGGGTCGAAAATGCCACGGCGGAGAACAGCAAACCGCCGTTTATCATCACCCCTCCGCTGTTTCGCCCTTGATGCGGGCAAGGAAAACGCGTTGCGCATCGTGCGTACCGGCGGTCAGTTACCTGAAGATCGCGAATCGCTGTACTGGTTGAATATCAAATCCATTCCCTCCACTGAGAAATCCAGCGCCAATCAGCTGCAGATCTCGATGAAAACGCGCATAAAGCTGATTTATCGCCCGGCGGCCTTAGCCAGCCACGCAGCCGAAGCCAACAAAGCCTTAACCTTTACCCGTCAGGGCAGCCAGCTTACGGTCAGCAACCCAACGGCTATCACCTCGCGTTCTACAGCATCAAGGTCGGCAGTGCCGAGATCAAAGAGGCTGGCAGCGTGGCACCGTTCAGCAGCATCAAACTGCCACTCCCCGCCGGCGCTGGCAGTCAGGTCAGCTGGCAGACCATCACTGATTTTGGGGGGATTACGCCCGCATTGAGCAAGGCGCTGTAACACCCGCACTGTCGTTTACCTGCAATCCCGGTCACCCGCCGCTGCCCATCCAGGCCGTGGAGCGGCCCCTGTTGCCGTCATTCCGGAAGAGGAGCCTTGGTTATGGAAAAATTCAGCATTGAAAAACATTCCAGCACGGCGATCGCCTCCCGGGCGATGCCGCCGCAACAGCGTTTCCTCTCTTCCCTGCTGGTTTGCGGATTAGGCATCACCTCACCGATGGCGCAGGCGGAAGACTATTTCAATCCGGCGGCACTGGAGAATGACCAGTGAGCCGTCGGATATCGATCTGGAAAAATTTTCGGTCAGCGGCGGTCAGATGCCCGGACCCTATCGCGTTGATATTTATCTTAACGACAGCCGGATTGACACCCGTGACGTCAACTTTGTCGATGTTAACGGCAAGCTGCAGCCGGAATTCACCCCAGCCGAGCTGCGGGGCGATGGGAGTCAAACTTGACGCTTTCCCCTGCGCCTGCAACTGTTGGACGTCGATAAGCCGCTCACCGGGCTGGAGGGGTATATTCCGCATGCCGCCAGCCAGTTTGATTTCAACCAGCAGCGCCTTAACCTGAGCATTCCCCAGGCAGCGCTGACCAGCGAAGCGCTGGGGCTATGTCGACCCCGTCGCAGTGGGACCAGGGGATGCCCGCCGCACTGTTGAACTATACCTTTAGTGGCGCCAGCACCCGCGTCGATCGCCGTTCAGATCGCCAAGACAACTATTACCTTAACCTGCGTAGCGGCGTGAATCTGGGCGCATGGCGTTTGCGTAATTATTCCACCCTGAATAACGGCAACGCTCAAAACGTTAACACCTTCTTGCAGCGCGATGTGCAGCCGCTGCAAGCGCAGCTGACGCTGGGTGACAGCGCATCCCTGGTGAGGTGTTTGACAGCGTGTAGTTTCGCGGTGCGCAACTGGGCGTCAGATGACAATATGATCCCCGACAGCCTGAAAGGCTTTGCGCCGGTGGTACGCGGGATTGCGCAAAGCAACGCTCAGGTTACCGTGCGTCAGAATGGCTATATCATTTATCAGACCTTACGTGCCGCCAGGCGCCTTCGCCATCACCGACCTTTACCCTACTTCCTCCAGCGGCGATCTGGCTATCACCATTACCGAAGCCGACGGTACGGAACGCCATCTGGTGCAGCCATTTTCAGCGGTGCCGGTGATGCTGCGCGAAGGTCGAATGAAGTATGCCGCTACCGCCGGTGAATATCGTTCCAGTAATACGCAAGCCAGCACGCCGACCTTTGCTCAGGGCACGCTGATCTATGGCCTGCCCGGCGAACACCACGGTATTCGGCGGTCTGTTGGTCTCTGAACCGCTATAACGCGCAGGTAATGGGGTGTTGGACATGGCTTTGGCACACTCGGCTCAATCTCGCTGGATGTCACTCAGGCCAGCACACCAACTGCGCGATGGCAGCCGTCATCGCGGGCAGTCATATCGTTTCCAGTACGCGAAAGATATTGAAGCGACCAACACCACCTTCACTCTGGCAGGCTACCGCTACTCCACCCGCGGCTTTTATGACTTTCGCGATGCAACGAGCTGGGTACCTTTGACCCTAACGCCTGGCAGCAAACAGCAACAAGCGCAGCAAGGCGCAGTGTGAATATCAATCAGTCGCTGAAAAGCTTCGCAACCTTTACCTGTCGGCCTGGCAGCAGGACTACTGGCAGCAGAGCGGTTATGAGCGCAATGTCAGTGCCGGCTACAACCTGAGCTACAACAGCATCACCTACGGGCTGAGCTACACCTACAGCCAGGCGCCAGGCAATTATGCCAATGACCAGCAGTTTGCCTTCAACGTGCAGATCCCGCTCGGCAAATGGCTGAGCAACAGCTGGGCCAGTTACAATATCAACAGCAGTCGGCGTGGCAGTACAAAACCAGCAGGTCGGCTTAAGCGGCACCGCGCTGGCCGACAACAACCTCAGCTATAACCTGCAGCAGAGCTTCGGTAATCGCGGCCAGGGTGCGAGCAGTAATGCCAATGCAGTTACAAAGGCACCTACGGCGAAATGCAGGGTGGCTTCAACACCTCAGGGGATGCGCAGCAGATTAACTACGGTCTGCAGGGGGGGATAGTGGTTCACCCTTATGGCGTGACGTTCTCTCAGCAACAGGGCGAAACCCTGGCGCTGGGTGCGGGCACCGGGGGCCAGCAACGTGAAGGTGCAGAATAATAGCGGCGTCAGAACCGACTGGCGCGGTTATGCCGTGGTGCCGTATGTCAGCACCTATCGCCAGAACCGCATTGTGCTTGACAACCGAAACGCTGGCAGAAGATGTCGATATTGACGGCAGCATCCAGACGGTCACCCCAACCCGCGGTGCCGTGGTACTGGCCGATTTCAACACCCGCGTCGGTAAGCGCGTATTACTCACCCTCAGCTACCTGGGCAAACCGGTGCCGTTTGGCGCTATCGCCACCCCTTCGCCAGCCCAAAGGCGCGCTGGAAAACAGCGGCATTATCGGCACCGATGGTCACCTCTACCTGAGCGGCGTGCCTGATAAAGGCGAGCTGCAGGTGCAATGGGGCAATGCATCCAACCAGCAATGCCAGCTTAACTTTACTCTGCCAGCCACTGAAGGCGCCGCCTCAGTCCTGACCTTAACCGCTGCCTGCCGCTAAGAGAATCGACGTTATGAATATCGTGAAAAAAGCGTTTTTACCTGCCATCGCCGTCGTCTCACTGTGCGGCAGCCTGCCTGCCTTGGCCGACTGTACCTTTGCGGCCGGCTATTCTGCCGATACTCAGGAATCCATCAGCTTTGGCAACGTGGTGGTGCCGCCGGCGACGGCGGTCGGCAAGGTTGTTGCCACGAAGACGTCCAATCTGATCGCATCTCGTGGTTATTTTATTACCGGATGTACCACCTTCAATCAGCAGGACTGGCGGTCTCCGGGCCTGGCTGCGGTGACTTACGGCGGCGAAATACTCTATCAGTCCGGCGTAGCGGTTATGCTATCCGCATCGTCACGCCGGGTGCGGGATCTACCGGAGGGGAATTTGGCAAAGGGGCATTTGATCGCATCCTGACAGGAAACCATTGCTCCTGGGCAGGCAGCACCTGGACCTATTGCGGCGGTTCCTGGGGACCGGTCACTTTCGAACTGGTCAAAATCTCGGCCACCGCGGGGAGCGGCCCCATGAGTACCGGCACGCTGGTCCGGGCCAGCATTCGCGGCTGGAACTACATTTACACCGCCAGACTGGCCAGCTCAAGCATCAGCAACCCAGCCTGCACGGTTAACAGCGCCTCCATTCAGGTGCCGCTCGGCGATATTGAAAAGCGTTCGTTTAGCGGCAAGGGCAGTACCTCACCCGACAGGAACTTCAACATTCCCCTGACCTGTGCCGCGGGCGCGCGCGTCAGTTTTTAAGCTGGATGCCACCGCTGACAGCTCTGCCGCACCGGGCGTTATCGCGCTGAATGCGACGTCGCCGGGTGTTGCCGCCAGCGGTGTCGGCGTGCAAGTGCTGTACAACACCGCGCCGGTGAAGTTTGGGTCAATTACGGCCGCAGGCACCGCCGCCGCTGCCGGGGGGTACAGCGTGCCGTTTATTGCCCGCTACTATCAGACGCAACCCAACATCACCCCTGGCCGGGCGAACGCGCTGGCCACCTTTACCATGACCTATAACTGAATCCTTACCGTGTCGATAACGCCTTGTTATCCGGTGTTGCGCAAAAGTTTGCGCAACACCTTTTTTTTGCCGCGAATCCCAGACCGGGCCTATCGCCCGTCACCTCGCTACGCTGGTTAAATAGCGCCTTCTCCCCGGCAGATATGGAAATCCCCCCACGTGATAACAACAAGCGCCCCGCCCTCAATTCCGCCCGTCAGCAGCAGGCGGTGACCCAGCTGCTGAAACAGGGGGCGCAGCGATGAGGCGCTGAAAAAAATCCGCGCCCATCTGTTGCTGTCTCCCAATGACCGCTGGTTTCTGCATGAAGCGGCCAGATTGATGCGGCGCAGCGGCCAGTTTGCTCAGGCCGAGCGCGACTTTAGACGCCTGTTGAAAATCGCCCCCAATGATGCCGGTGCGCTCAACGGCCTCGGCCTGACCTGCTACGAGTCGCAGCGCTTTGCCGAGGCAGAGCAGTGCTACCAGCAGGCACTGGCACTGCTGCCCGACTATGCCGCCTGCCGCAATAATTACGCCATTCTGCTGCACATAACCGACCGTCATCATCAAGCCATTGAACAGTATCAGCTGGCGCTGGCCGCTCAGCCGGATTATCCGGACGCGCGCTTTGGTTATGCCACCGCGCTGGCGCATATGCAGCGGCTGGAGGAGGCTGAACAGGCGGTTAGCCAGGCGTTGGAAAAGCCGCACTGAGGACAGCCGGATGCTAAATACATTAGGAATGATCCAGCTGCGTCGGGGCAATTTCGCGGCAGGCTGGCGGCACTATCAACAGCGCTATGCGCCGGCCAATCCCGAGCGTTTCTTTCTGCGCCCCGCCCTTCCCCAGCCCTGGTGGCAGGGGGAAGATCTGGCGGGAAAGAGCATCCTGGTGCTGCGCGAGCAGGGATTGGCGATGAGATTCAGTTCTGCCGCTATGTCGCGCGCTTAAAAAGTGAGAAACATGCCGCGCAGGTGATGCTGGCGTGCAGCCCGGCGCTGGTCGGGCTGATGACAACCCTGCCGGGCGTCGATCATATCGTCTCCCAGCAAAGAGGTCTCTGCGCCCCCGGTCACTGACGTCGTCTGTATGCTGCTGGATCTGCCAGCATATTTTCTCGACACCCACCTCGCCTTTTGGCCCGCTACCGCCCTATCTGCATGCCACCACCGGCGATATTGCCGCCTGGCCGCTGCCGCAGAAACAGCCGCAAAACGCTGCGCGTGGGCCTGGTGTGGAAAGGCTCGGTCGGCCATAACAACGATCGGCACCGTTCGCTCAGCCATCTGGCTGCGCTGGCCCCGCTGTTGCAGGTGGAGGGAATTCAGTGGATTAGCCTGCAAAAAGGTGCGGGAGAGGAGGAAGCGTTAACTGCCGCTGAGCATCAGTCGCTGCTGGCCGTTGGGCACCAGTTTACCGATTATGCGCAGACGGCGGCGGTGATGGCGCAGCTGGATCTGGTGATCAGCGTGGATACCTCCGTGGCGCACCTGGCGGGCGCGTTGGGTATAAACTGCTGGCTGATTGTGCCGGGTATTTCCACCGACTGGCGGTGGACGGCGGGCAGAGAGGATTCGCTGTGGTATCCGCAGCTGCGCCTGTTTCAGCGCGGTGCGGGCGAGGAGGAAGCGCAGGTGGTGGCGCGGATCCAGCAGGCGCTACAGCCGCTGCTGGCCGCGCTGCGTTAGGCTTATTTGAACAGATCGCTGCGGTATTTAAACAGTTCCAGATCGGAGCTGATACCCAGCTTTTTCATTGCCGGTCTGCTTATGACCGCTGATGGTTTTGCGGCTGCGCTTCAGCTTGGCGGCAATATCGACAATCGCCATGCCGTCGAGGAAGCAGCGGATGATTTCGCTTCACGCGGCCGTCAGCAGTTTGCTCAGCTTTTCGATATCCAGTTCGTCGGTATCGGCGATAAACGCCATGTCGAGGATATTGTGATCGCGTTTGCGGGTCGGCACCTGGGATAGCTCAATCGCCACGTTTTTCCGGCACGTAGCGCTGGCCTGCGGCCACGGTGCGCACCGCATCGAAGTACAGCCCGGTCTCTTCGCGTTTGGTGATATAGCCCTTGATGCCGACCATAAACGCCGCGCGGATCACTGCCAGGCTTTCCATCGAAGAGGAGAGCAGAATTTTCAATTCCGGGTGATGCGCCCTGAATCTGTTTGATCAGCGACAGCCCGTCCATCTCGTCGCTATTGAGGATGTAGTCGAGCATCAACACGTCGGCATCATTATCGCGCAGCCAGCTCAGCAGATCGCGGCTGTGGCCAAAGGTCGCCGCCATGTTGATATCGGGCTCTTTGGACGCCGCAACTTCAAAGGAGTAACGGATCATCGGATGGTCGTCGAGCAGCACCACGGTAATTTTTTTATCGTTAAAAGAATTCATGCACTTCACCTCTGCAACGTGACGACAGCGCTGACGCTGCCGCCCGGAAATTAGCATTATTTTTTCTGATCCTTCAACCAGGCTAACAGCTCGCCGGCACTGGCATATCCGCGGAAAATAGCGCTGTAACCATCAAAACGGTTGGTCACTTCCGCCACGCGGTTGTTGTAATAATCCGATTCTGAAGTAAGCACATCCAGTAAGGTCCTTTTCCCCAGGTGGTACCACTGGTCAAAGAAGTCGAGACGAATGCGGTCAGACTCTTTGGTCAGATTACGATAAAGATCGGCACGTTGCAGCATCGATCGTGCATCCTGATCCGCCGCACGGACGCGCTGCTGCAGGTCGTCGAGCTGGTTTTCCGCCAGCTCGCGCTGGGCATAGGCGCGCTGCACCGCCGCCTGCTCCGCCGCTGCGCTTGAGCCGCCACGGAAGACGCCCCAGGAAACGTTGACGCCGGTCTGCCAGGCTTCTTCCTGACCATAATCATCACGGGCGGTGCTTTTACTGATCACCCAGTTCAGCTTAGGCAAATTCGAGGCCTTCAGCGCTTTCGCTTCTTCCAGCGACGCTTCGGCCTGCTCGCGCGCCTGGCCGAGCGTGGGGTGGCGCTCAACCTGGGCCAGTAAGGCATCCAGCGAGCCAGGCTTCAGGTTCCATGCCGTATTATCCGGCAGCGCCACCTGGGTTTCGCCCAGCAGGCGATACAGCACAATCTCCGAGTCACGCGCTTTTGCCACGGCGTTATCCAGCGCGGACTGCGCCTGTAACAGGCGGCCGGTGGCCTGAGTCAGTTCGCTGCGGCGGCCCGGATCCTGACCGACAATGCCGCTGAGCATGGTGACCAGCTCATTCATGCGCGTCACGTACTGCTCGCTCATCTTGATGATCAGACGCTGCTTGGCCAGCTCCACCAGCCCGCTGCTCACCTGCCAGGACAGGTCTTCGCGCTGGGCATCGAGCTGGAAATCCGCTGCGGTGACCGAGTGCTGCTTGCTGTCGATGGTGTGTGACGTCTGGCCGAAATCATAAATCGTGGTAGCCACGTTAACGCCAATCGCCGGCGTAGTGCTGCCGTTGCGGTTGCCTTTGCCAAACTGCCAGCGGCGTGAATCGGTATTCAGATCCACCTGCGGATAGCGCGCCCCTTTTGCTGATTTCACATCTTCACGTGCGGCTTCAGTAGCAAACTCAGCGCTACGCAGCTGCGGGCTGCGCTGAACGGCGACGGCGACCGCATGGTAGAAGATTTCACGCAGTTCGCGCTCGCCAGGGCTGGCACGCACCACGCTGGCTGGTGCTTTCTCCACCGCCATTTTAGGTGCCGGCGTCAGGTTAATATTGGTCGGCTCGGCAGATTCATGCGCTTTAAAAAAGGGCTCACTGTCGGCAGTGGTCACTGGCTGAACCGGCGTCGCTTTGCTGGCGCTATTGCCACCAAACAGCGGCTTAGGTGCGCTTTGTGCCGCCGGCGTAAACAGCAGTTTATCGTTCTGAGCGGCGTGGGCTGAGTGGGTATTCAGCATATACAGGGCGGCCGCTACCAGCACCACGAGGTGACGTGGCGAGGTTAATAAAGTTTTCATTTGTCGGGTCCGTAATTATCTTTCGCGGAAGGCTTCGCGTGCTTTAAACACCGGCTTCAGCAAGTATTCGAGGATAGTTTTCTCACCGGTGCGGATCTCCACGCTGGCTACCATGCCAGGGATGATCGGCAGCTGTTTATTGCCGACGTTCAGCGTGCTGCTGTCGGTCAGCACCATCACCCGGTAGTAGGTGTCGTCCGGGCGACCGGCGGCGGTTTTCGCATCGTCCTTAATGGTGTCCGGGCTGATCAGCTCCACCTTGCCTTTCAGACCGCCGTAAATGGCGTAGTCATAGGCGGTGATTTTGATGGTCGCCGGTAAGCCAGGGTGCAGGAAGGCCACGTCCGACGGACGGATCTTCGCTTCGACCAACAGCTGGTCTTCCGACGGCACGATTTCCATAATGTGTTCACCCGGCTGAATCACGCCGCCAATGGTGTTGACGCGAATATTCTTCACCGTGCCGTTCACCGGTGCATTGATGGTGGTACGTTCCATCACGTCGGCACGGCCAATCAGGTTTTCGCTGGTCTGTGAAAGCTCCAGCTCCAGCTTGTTCAGGTCGGCATTGGCCTCGGCCTGATAGCGGTTACGGCGCTCAACAATCTGCGACTGCAGGTCATTGGCCTGGCGCTGCATACGCAGCATTTCCACTTCAGACAGCAGGCCACGATCCGCCAGCGGCTGGGACATCTTGATTTCACGCATCGACAGGTCATAGCTGCGCTGCAGGGCGCTGATGGCGTCATGAAGCGCGGCCTTACGGGCGTTATAGGCTTTGGTTTCCTGCTCAATCACCGCCGGATCTTTCTGCACCTGCTCGTCAAACACCAGCGGCTGGCCATAGGCCTCGGCACGCAGACGGGCGATGGTGCCCTTCAGGCCCAGCACCTTGTTCAGCGTTTCGCGATAGCTGGCCTGCGCCCGGGTCGGGTCAATTTTCAGCAGCACTTCGCCACGTTTCACTTCCTGCCCTTCGTGCACATCCATGGTGGCCAGGATGCCGCCTTCCAGGCTTTGAATCACCTGCTCATGGCTACGGGAGACGATTTTTGCTTCGCCTTTGGTGATCTCTTCCACACGGGCGAAATGCGCCCAGGTGATAAAGCCAACGATGACGGCGATAAAGATCACCAGCACCAGGTGCGAGCCGGGAGTTTTCTGGCTCAGCAGCGAGGACTGAATGTCGTTCATAAAGGCCGCATCACCGGCGTTCAGCGTCTGTTTACGACGCAGGGATAACTTGGCCATCAGGCACTCTCCTCTGTTGCAGACGGTGCCGGAACAGGGCTGTTTGCCGCCGGTGCTGCAGTATTCACGTTGGCTGTGGTGGCCGGGGTAGCGGGCTGTTCGCCGCGCAGTCGTGCCAGCACGCTCTCTTTCGGGCCGTCCATTGCCACTTTGCCGTTATCGATCACGATGATGCGATCCACCAGGCTCAGCAGCGACGGACGGTGGGTAACCACAATCAGGGTCTGTCCGGTAGTGGCCGCATGCAGATGACGCAGGAACTGCTGTTCGGTCTGCGCATCCATCGCGCTGGTCGGTTCATCCAGCAGCAGCATTTGCGGACGGGTCAGTAAGGTCCTCGCCAGTGCCACCAGCTGACGCTGGCCGCCGGACAGGTTACCGCCGTGCTCACCCACCGGCAGGTGGATACCCTGCGGATGGCGGGCGGCAATCTGATCAAGCCCGGTCAGCTTCAGCACGCGCATAAATTCATTGGAGGAGGCATCCGGTACGCCAAGCATCACGTTTTCACGCAGCGAGCCGTAGAACAGACGCGCATCCTGGCTGACGAAGCCCACGGTGTGTCGCCAGTCGGCCGGGTCAATCTGATTCACGTCCAGACCGGCGGCAAACATCTGCCCTTCGGTCGGCATATACAGACGGGCCATAATCCGCAGCAGGGTCGATTTACCGCTGCCAATCGCGCCGAGGATCGCCACGCGCTCACCGGCTTTAATGTCCAGGCTGATGCTGTGCAGCACTTTCGGGTTCGGACGCATTGGCGGTGCCGGGTAGCTGAACTGCACGCCCTTCAGGGTGATGCCGCCGCTGAGGTCCGGGTCGGTGACGTATTCCTGCTCTTCATCACGGTCAACCGGCATCGACATCAGTTTGTTCAGCGAGCCCAGCGCGGCTTTCGCCTGCTGATAACGGGTCGCCAGACCAATCACCTGCCCCAGTGGCGCGGTGGCACGACCGGCCAGCATCACGGTACCGATCAGCGCACCCATGGTCAGGGTTCCGGCATCAATCAGGTAGACGCCAATCACAATCAGCATGACCGTCTGGAACTGCTGCAGGAAAGTCACCACGCCGGTTGCCAGCGTTGAGAAACGCTTCGATTTCGAGGCGCTGCCGGCCTGCAGGGCACTGAAATTCTGCCAGCGGCGCTGCATATAGGCCTGGCCGTTGACTGCTTTGAGCGTTTCCATTCCTTCAATCGACTCAATCAATACGCCCTGCTTCAGCGAGGCTTCCTGCAGGTTGGCCTTCATGATTTTTGCCAGCGGCCACTGGATGATCACGCAGACAATCAGGATCAGCGGCAGCATCAGCATCGGTACCCAGCCCAGCGGACCGCCGATGGTGAAGATCACCGCCATAAACAGCAGGATAAACGGCAGGTCGGCCAGCGCCGCCAGCGTGGCGGAGGAGACGAACTCACGCACCGACTCAAACTCACGCAGCTGGTTAGCAAAGGTGCCGGAGGACTGCGGCTTGTGCTCCATCCGCACCGACAGCGCCTGGCGGAATAACAGGCTGCCGACAATCAGGTCGGCTTTTTTGCCGGCGGTATCGAGTAAATGCGCACGCACATAGCGGGTGACCGCTTCGAACAGCATCGCCACGGTCACACCAATCGCCAGCGACCACAGGGTGGTAAACGCCTGGTTCGGAATAACGCGGTCGTAAACGTTCATGGTGAAGAAGATACTGGCCAGCGCCAGCACGTTAATCAGCACCGAGGCCAGCGCGCCGCTGCGGTAGTAACGGCGATAGCGCCAGAGGGTGCTGAACAGCCAGTGCTTCTGGTTCTCCGGCAGGCCTTCCACCACGCGGCGGTCAATTTTGGCCTTTGGCTTGCTCATAATGGCGTAGCCGCTGTACCACTCTTCCACTTCGGCGTGTTCGATTTCCACCGGCTCGTTGCTCACTTCCGGCAGGATGATCTGGTAGAACCAGGTCATCTTGTCTTCGGCGTTTTTACGGCGCTCACGATCCAGCAGCACGCAGCCGCCGGAGCCTTTACGCACCAGCACGATCGGGGTGACCTGTAATGGCAACTCCCACAGGTGACGTTCGACCAGGCCGCTGGTAAAACCAGCATTCTCAAAGGCGGTCAGCGCCAGCGAAGGAGAAAGTAAGGCTTCTTTTGGCAGCCCGGCCACCAGCGACTGCTGGCTGCGGCCCATGCCGTAGTGCTCACATACCCAGCCACGCTTTGCAGCAGGGTATCGTCGATGCGGGTATGCACCTGGGCTAGCTGTTGCAGTTCATCTTCGGCAGAGGTTGAGTGTTATTCGCGTTCATCTGCATCTCATTTTTTTCAGGCCGCACGGGGCCGGGGCAGAAACGGCAAACCGTTTCACCAGTGGATGTTCACCAGGCAGCGCCCGGCACCTTGAAACCCTGACGGGCGGTTAATTCAGCAGGATGTCGATATCCTGTTCGCCCGGCGTGCAGGCGTCGCTGCACTGGGCCATATCGATAGCAATCACATCCTTCGGGATCGCTGACATCATCAGCTCACGGCGGATTGCCGCTGCACGCTCCCCGGACTGGACGATGTCATCGCCGGCCGGCCGCCAGATGCGGATCGTGACATTTTGAGGTTGCAGGTACTGCACGTGCAGGCTGACAACAAAGTTGTTGAGGGCATCACGCCCCTGCTCGCTGATGTGCGGGGCGAGCTGGTCGTCTGCGAACAGATCGCTGCTCTTAAACAGGTAATGGGAAACCGGCTGGACCTGATGACGGTCATAGACACAGGGCACCACCACCCCAGCCGTGCGCGGCAGAACGTGGGCCTGACGGCGCAGCGTCGTGGCTTCGCGCCCGGCCTCATCTGCGGTAACGGCGACCGGCGGATCGCTGCGCTTTTGCTGCTCGTCGATGCGCAGGAAATAGGTATGCCCGCCCTTCAGCGCTGCCGTGAAACGCTCGCCGTTTTTGCCGGCATATTGTGGTGAGTCCTGCACATAGCCACCGAGGGTATGCTGGCCCGGACGGACGCAAAACGAGGTAAAGCCGCCAGGCATCAGGCTGGTGTGATAGTGACCGTCCAGATAGATGTTGGCACCGCCAGGCGCGGGGCTGAGTGTTGTCCGCGCGGTAATACACCACCTGGCTGACGCCTGCCACCACCGGGATCGCCTTCTCATAAGACTCGCCGAACAGCGCGGTCTTATCAGACGGGGTCGCCATCACCGGAGACATGATGATGGCGGATATCAGCGCCGTTCCAGCCAGAAGCCTGTTTAACAACATGCAATACCTCAGCGAAAGTGTGTTGAGACGTCGGATTGAGCGTTCATTGGCGGGAAGCGGCGTCGGTTAACTGCCCTGACTGACGCATCCCCCTAAGAAGTGAGGCGAGGATAAGGAATATCGGGACTTTTCTGAATCGTGCTTTACTTAACGGCGCGTAGGAATAGCCTTACACCACCCGCAGCACGGCATGCTATTTATGATGAGATTGATTTTTTAACTGATAAAACAGCGGGTTAATCAACTCAGGTGCGCCACCATGCCCATCTGGATCAGGAACTCCGCTTCATAGCGATCGTGCTGATACAGCGCGTAGGTGACGCCACTCAGGGGGGTAAATTACCCCAAATACCGGCCGGGACAACACAAGCCAGGTCTTATAACCACAAAGAAAAACCATAAAAAAAGGAGGCCGTAGCCTCCTGATTATTAACAACTTGTTAGAAAAACGCTTACCACCTTAGTGCTGCGTTTTCACCCGCACCACCACCCGACGATCGGGCGCGTAACAGGCCGCCTGCGCCTGGCGCGATCCGCTGCAGCTTGCCACCAGCGGTTGCGAACTTCCGGCGCTGGTCGCCTGAATATTGGCCGCCGGCAGACCGCCGTCGATCAGCATCTCGCGCACCGTGCTGGCGCGGCGTGCGCCTAAGGCATAGTTGCTGCTCTCCTTGCCAATCGGGTCGGTATGACCAATCACCTCAATACTGTCGAGGTTGACGTGATCTTCGTGCAGCTGGCCAATCAGTTTGCCCACCGCCTGACGACCCTGCGGGGTCATATCATGGCGCATCGACTTGCCGAATTTGAACAGTACGTCACCAGACAGCACGTACTCTTTGTACTCCGGCTGCAGCTGGCAGCTCTGCACCGCTGAAGCGCGCGACAGCACGTGCACCTGCTGATGCAGGCCTTTCAGCACGCTCTCGGCCTGCGCTTCACTCACTTCAACCGGACGACCATCGGCGGCACTCCCCACTTGCATAAAGTAGGTTTTGCCGCCGCTCAGGGCCATTTTCGGCGCGAGGGTTTTGCCGTTATAGTTTGGTGCATCGTTCTGATACGCCCCCAGCCTGTGCTCACCCGGCGAGACGCAGAAGCGGGTGAAGCTGTTTGTCAGCAGCGCGTTCTGGAACTCGCCATCAACATAGACGTGCGCGGCAGATTCACCCGCCACGTCAGCGGCGCGAAAATAGATAATCTGCGCCTGCTGTTTTCCGACGCCCATACCCGGCTGGTAGGCCTGACCATAAACCGTCTCGGCCGGAGCAGAAACAGCCACGCCCGAGAGTAATCCGGCACCAGCGATGACCACTGCCAGCAGTGATATTTTAAAAGGATTCATGTATTCCTCCATGGGTGCCCCGCAGGGCACCCGGATTTAAGGGTGTGAATGGCTCAGGATTAATGGGTGTTCAGGTTGGTCTGAACGCCCATCTGCACCAGCAGTTCGGCATCATTGCTGCCGTGCTGATAAACCTCGTACTGAACGCCATCGACGCTGACAGGGCTGTTCGCCTTGCTCCAGTCGCTGGTGTCTGCCCCTTTCGGCAACAGATCCGACAGGTTCACTACGTCGCCTTTTTCACCCTGAATCAGCATCTGCTTCGCGCCATCGGCGATGAAAGCATTGGCTTCTCCATGGGTCATCACATCTTCCAGCGTGATGTTCAGGGTATCGGACTGCGCATTGGTCATATTGACCTTGCTGACCGTTTCCCCTGCGGCCACCACGGCGCTGAAGTCAATCGGCTGTTCGGCATGATCCAGCGTCAGGGTAACGCCTGCATGCTGCGCCTCCTGTACCGGTGCCTGCGGCTGCTCAACCACCGCCGGCGCAACATTGCTGACAGGCTGAGCAGATTGCGCGTTGCCGCTAGCGGCTGAACCGTCGTGCTGTGGCTGCGCGGTTTCATCGCCATGCTGCGCGACCTGCTGATCGTGCGCATTGTCGACAGAATCCACGCCCAGCAGTTGATCGCTGACCTCATCGCCCATAACGCTGGCGGTGGTGATCACCCCGGATGCTTTCTCGCCCCAGGAGACGTTGTCGAAGCCAACCTGCGCAGGTGCCGCATCGGTTGGAACCGGCAACATACAGGTCTACCGCCCCAATCGACTGGCCGGCCGGTGCTTCATAGTTGAAGCGGCTGGCCGAGCTGACGGTCTGCGTTGTCAACAGCGCACCCGTCGAGCTGTACACCTTGATCACCGTCGGCTGCATCGCCGCCGCTGCCGTTGGTGCCACCAGGTCGAAGTGCACGTCGGTGGTGTGTACGCCATTACCCCAGGTCAGGCGGGGTGGCATGGGTGGCACTGGCGTAAATCGCCGCGTGATGCCCCTGGCCGACCACCGTCATGATGGCGTAACCCGACCAGCTACAGCTGATGGTCAGACCGGAAGCCAGTTTGGCTCCGGAGACGATCGGCGTCTGCTGCGCGGTGGCGTACTCGAAGTTCTCCGTGCCTTTCGCGCCGTCCGGAATTGGGCTGACCACGTTCAGCGAACGCGTTGGTGGCCAGACTGGTGTTGCCCGCCGCATCGGTCGCCGTGATGCTGTAGGTATGTGCCCCCAGCGCCAGGGTTGGCGATGCGAAGGTCCACACGCCGCTGGCGTTAGCCGTGGTGGAGTAAACCGTACCGTCCAGCGTGATTTTCACCAGCGCATTGGCTTCGGTATGACCGTTCAGCGTCGGCGTGTTGTCATCGGTGGTCGCCCCGTTGGCAATATCACCCGTTGCCGGGCCAACATTGTCAATGATGGTATCCACCACCGGCGCATTCGGCGCCGTGGTGTCCACGGTAAGGGTCCGTGCGGCGGTGGCCGCAGAGACGTTACCCGCCGCATCGGTCGCCGTGGCGGTCAGGCTGTGCGGCCCGGTTGCCAGTACAGGCGTCAGGTAGCTCCAGTTGCCGCCGGTGGCGGTGATGCTGCCCAGCAGGGTTGCGCCGTCATAGATGCGCACCACGCTGCCCGCTTCTGCGGTCCCGCTCAGGGTTGGACGGTTGTCGTTGGTCACGCTGCCGTTTGGCACGTTGCCCACAATACCGCCCGCCACATCATCGGTTACCGCGCCGATCACCGGCACGTTCGGTGCGGTGGTATCTAC
>CATOTO010000059.1:0-13201 GCA_951812925.1 Calliopum simillimum | reverse complement strand
AATTGCCGACGTTGAGCCGATCGAGATTCGCTACCCGGTCGAGCAGTATCCGACCAAGATCGTCAGCTTCAACCTGGACAAGAACCCGATTGCCGAAGGCACGCTGCTGGGATCAAGGGCCAATACCTGATCTTCGATACCGGCGTTATCAATATTCGTAAATACACGGCCTACCAGCTCGCCGTGCATCAGTAGAAGGATTCCCAGCATGCGCACCGAACAACCGAAGATGATTTACCTGAAGGACTATCAGGCGCCGGATTACCTGATTGACGAGACGCACCTGACCTTCGAGTTGTTCGAGGACCACAGCCTGGTCCACGCGCAGCTCGTGATGCGCCGCAACCCCGAGCGCGGCGACGGCTTGCCGCCGCTGGTGCTGGACGGGCAACTGCTGGAACTGCTGAGCGTGAACCTGGCCGATCAAGAGCTGACGGCCGCTGACTACCAATTGACCGACAGCCACCTGACCGTGCAGCCGACGAGTGCGGTATTCACCCTCGACACCACGGTCAAGATCCACCCGGAAACCAACACCGCGCTGGAAGGCCTGTACAAGTCCGGCAGCATGTTCTGCACCCAGTGCGAGGCCGAAGGCTTTCGCAAGATCACCTATTACCTCGACCGCCCGGACGTGATGAGCACCTTCACCACCACGGTGATCGCCGAGCAACACCGTTACCCGGTATTGCTGTCCAACGGCAACCCGATTGCCAGCGGCCCTGGCGAAGACGGCCGACACTGGGCGACCTGGGAAGACCCGTTCAAGAAACCCGCCTACCTGTTCGCACTGGTGGCAGGTGACCTGTGGTGTGTCGAAGACAGCTTTACCACCATGACCGAGCGCGAAGTGGCGCTGCGCATCTACGTCGAGCCGGAAAATATCGACAAGTGTCAGCACGCCATGACCAGCCTGAAAAAATCCATGCGCTGGGACGAAGAAACCTACGGTCGCGAGTACGACCTCGACATCTTCATGATCGTTGCGGTCAACGATTTCAACATGGGCGCCATGGAGAACAAGGGCCTCAACATCTTCAACTCCAGCGCCGTGCTGGCTCGCGCCGAAACGGCCACCGATGCCGCGCATCAGCGCGTCGAAGCCATCGTCGCGCATGAATACTTCCACAACTGGTCGGGCAACCGCGTCACCTGCCGCGACTGGTTCCAGCTGTCGCTCAAGGAAGGCTTCACCGTGTTCCGCGACTCGGGCTTCTCCGCCGACATGAACTCGGCCACGGTCAAGCGTATCCAGGATGTGGCCTATCTGCGCACGCACCAGTTTGCCGAAGACGCCGGCCCCATGGCCCACGCGGTGCGCCCGGACAGCTTTATCGAGATCTCCAATTTCTACACCCTCACCGTGTACGAAAAGGGTTCGGAAGTGGTCGGCATGATCCACACCCTGCTCGGCGCCGAGGGTTTCCGCAAAGGCAGCGACCTGTACTTTGAGCGCCACGATGGCCAGGCGGTGACCTGCGATGACTTCATCAAGGCGATGGAAGACGCCAACGGCGCCGACCTCAGCCAGTTCAAGCGCTGGTACAGCCAGGCCGGTACGCCACGTCTGGCGGTGAGCGAAGCCTTTGATGCGGTGGCCAATACCTACAGCCTGACGTTCCGCCAGAGCTGCCCGGCGACGCCGGACAAGGTGGAAAAACTGCCGTTCGTGATTCCGGTGGAACTGGGCCTGCTGGACGGCAAGGGTGCAGGCATTGCGCTGCGCCTGGCGGGCGAAGCAACCGCCGGCGCCACGTCGCGGGTGATTTCGGTGACCGAAGCCGAGCAGACCTTCACCTTCGTCGATATCGCCGAACAGCCCTTGCCTTCGCTGCTGCGCGGGTTCTCGGCACCGGTGAAACTGAGCTTTGCGTACAGCCGCGACCAGTTGATGTTCCTGATGCAGCACGACAGCGATGGCTTCAACCGCTGGGATGCCGGCCAGCAACTGTCGGTGCAGGTATTGCAGGAACTGATCGGCCAGCACCAGGCCGGCCAGCCGCTGAAGCTGGATCAACGCCTGATCGACGCGCTGCGCTCGGTATTGAGTGATGAAAGCCTGGATCAGGCCATGGTCGCCGAAATGCTCTCGCTGCCCGGCGAAGCGTATCTGGCGGAAATCAGCGACGTGGCCGATGTGGACGCGATCCACGCCGCCCGTGAGTTCGCGCGCAAGCAACTTCCGGACAACCTGTTCGAAGGCCTGTGGCTGCGTTATCAGGCCAATCGCGAGCTGTCCCGGCAGACGCCGTATGTCGCGGCGGCCGAGCACTTTGCCCGTCGCGCATTGCAGAACATCGCGCTGTCGTACCTGATGCTCAGCGGCAAGCCGCAAGTGCTGGCGGCCACCCTGGATCAATTCGATACCAGCGACAACATGACCGAGCGCCTGACCGCACTGGCGGTGCTGGTGAACTCGCCCTTCGAGGCGGAGAAGGCACAGGCGTTGGCGGTGTTTGCCGAGAACTTCAAGGACAACCCGCTGGTCATGGACCAGTGGTTCAGCGTGCAGGCCGGCAGCACCCTCCCGGGCGGGCTGGCACGGGTCAATGCGCTGATGCAGCATCCGGCGTTCACCATCAAGAACCCGAACAAGGTACGCGCCCTGATCGGTGCGTTTGCCGGGCAGAACCTCGTCAACTTCCATGCCGTCGATGGTTCGGGCTACCGCTTCCTGGCGGACCTGGTGATCGAGCTGAACACGCTGAACCCACAGATCGCTTCGCGCCAGTTGGCACCGCTGACGCGCTGGCGCAAATACGATGCTGCGCGCCAGGCGCTGATGAAGGCCGAGCTGGAGCGCATTCGGGGTTGCGGTGAGCTGTCCAGCGATGTGTTCGAGGTGGTCAGCAAGAGCCTGGCGTAGCGTTCCCATAGAACAGGCAAACTCCGGTGTGGTCAGGGCAGGTATCCATGACGTTCGAATCGCCCCTGGCGGCCTACCAACACGCCATTGCCCGGGAGGGCTTCGTCTCCGATGAAGCCCAGCGCCGGGCAGTCGGGGCGCTGCAGGCCTGCCATGAGGCCTTGCACCAGGGCCGCGCGCCGATCACTGGCGTGTACCTCTGGGGCCCGGTGGGCCGTGGCAAGACCTGGCTGATGGACCGGTTTTACCAAAGCCTGCGGGTGCCTGCGCGGCGTCAGCACTTCCATCACTTCATGGGCTGGGTACATCAGCGCTCGTTTCAGCTCACAGGCATTCCCGATCCCTTGCAGGCGCTGGCCTGGGAGCTCAGCCAGGCTGTGCGGGTGCTGTGTTTCGATGAGTTGTTCGTCAATGACATTGGCGATGCGATCATTCTTGGCCGTCTGTTTCAGGTGATGTTCGAGCACGGCGTGGTAGTGGTGTGCACTTCCAACCAGCCGCCTGACCAGTTGTACGCCGGTGGCTTCAACCGTGAGCGTTTCCTGCCGGGCATTGCGGCGATCAAGCAGCATATGCAGGTGGTGGCCGTGGACGGCGGCGAGGATCATCGTTTGCACCCTGGCGTGGAGGTGCAGCGCTACTGGGTGAATCAGGCTGATGCGCTGGCGGCGGTGTTCCAGGCATTGAGCGACGTGCCAGCATCCGGCGGTGGGGCGATCAGCGTCGGGCATCGTTCGATCATGACAGTGCAGGCCAGTGACACGGTGCTGTGGTGCCGCTATGCCGACCTGTGCGAGCAACCTCTGGCCGCGATGGACTTCATGCTGTTGTGTGACCGTTTCAAAGCGATTCTGCTGGGCGAGGTGCCCAGCCTCAGCGCACAACAGCGTCCGGGGCGCATTGCCCGAGGCACTGAAGATGCCGCCACGCGCGTGGCGGCGGGGGATCGCGAACTGCCGCAGTTGTCGGTGCACGACGATAGCGTGCGTCGCTTCATTGCCCTGGTGGATGAGTGCTATGACCGCAAGGTGCCGCTGTTCATTGAGGCGAAGGTGCCGCTGGAGCGTCTCTATACCGAAGGTTATCTGGCGTTTCCGTTTCGACGGACGCTGAGCCGACTGCAGGAGATGCAATGGCAGCGTTTTGGCCTATGACAGATTTTTCGCTGCGCAACCTTCGCTTGTTCTTACATGCCTTTGTAGTAAATCTCCTTCATCCGCTGCTGACTCCGCGCTTACAATCGATGCCCTCAAAGGGAGCCGATTCCCTTGCTGTCGTGATCGAGGAAGCTGATGGACACCCCTGACATCCTGGTGCTGCAAGCCAGTTACACCAATCCTGTGCACGCCGAGGCGATTGCGCTGGTACTCAACCATTACGCCGAACACCCCATGGGCGGTGGGCACAGCCTGCCCGCCGACCTGCTGCAACAATTGCCGGCCGAACTGGCCAAACGCCCCCATGCTTTCAGCGTGCTGGCGTTTGTGGGCGGTGAGCCTGCCGGTCTGGTCAATTGTTTTGAAGGTTTTTCCACCTTTGCCTGCCGCCCGCTGGTCAACGTCCACGATGTGGCGGTGATGGAAGCGTTTCGCGGCCTGGGGTTGAGTCAGAAGATGCTGCAAAAGGTCGAGGAAATCGCTCGTCAGCGTGGCTGCTGCAAGATCACTCTGGAAGTGCTGGAAGGCAATGAAGTGGCACAGTCGGCCTATCGAAAGTTTGGCTTCGATGATTCAATGTTCGATCCGTCCAATGGCCGCATGCTGTTCTGGAATAAACCGCTTTAATAAATAAGTGGCAAAAAAAGGGCGCCATTAAATGGCGCCCAATAAACCGCTTGCCAAAGGAGCACAGTGGTAACGGGTAGTGCGGATTAACTAAACGTTAATTAAATGTTTGGCTGCTGTTGTTCGTCGGTATCGGCTTTTAATGTCCTGCCGTCAGCGGAAGCGGTTTGATCGGCGGTGCCGTGGGTCTTTTGTTGCATAAAGGCGAAGTCCTCATAGAACTGCCTCGAGCGCTCCGAGCCGCCCTCTGCAAAGGCGGCGGCAGAGGTCAGGGTCATCAGGCTGGCCAGCATCAAGGTCGACAGTTTCATTGCGGTATTCCCATTAAGAGTGATCGTTATTCGTTCGGTCCCTGAGCGAAGTCATGGGGCGATTGTGGGACGATTCAATTAAGTGGAAATTAACGCGAGAAACATTTAAACACTAACGGTGTTGTTAACTTTGCCGGCGCCGGGCTCAGAGTTTCCAGTCCATCGCCAACGTGATCGAACGTGGGTCGCCCCAATGCACACCGTTATAAAAGCCAACGCGTTCATAGTATTTTTTATCAAATAGATTATTGACGTTAAGCGACGCCGAAACGTGCTCGTTGAACTGGTAGCGGGACATCAGGTTAACCAACGAGTAAGCCTGCTGAGTGATCTTCGCTCGCGTGGTGATGCGATTGCCCTGAGCGTCGCGCTCGCCGGTCGGCCTGTTGCTCCAGGCGTAGGTCTCGCTCTGCCAGTTGAAGGCACCCCCGACCGTCAACTGGCGCCACGCGCCCGGCAGCCGATACGCACTTGACAGCCGCAGCAGGTTCAACGGTTGCTCGCTGTTATTGCGGCGGTCCTCGCCGTTCACTGAATGCGTGTAGGTGTAGCCCGCAGTGATGTTCCAGTCGGGCATCACTTCACCGGCCAGTTCCACTTCGAACCCGCGTACCTTGTTGCCCTTGCCGCCTGATGTATAAAACGACTCTTTGGTTCTCGGATCCGGCGGCACCGAGTCGTCCAGCTCCGCGACGTTGTCCTGGGTGCTCCAGAAGTACGCGGTGGCGAGATTCAGGCGCTCATTGAGCAGGCTGCCTTTGAGGCCCACTTCATAATTGCTGCCGACGACGGGCTCCAGGTATTTGCGGTTGGCATCGCGCGCGTCCTGGGGTTTGAAAATATCGGTGTAGCTCGCGTAGACCGTGTACTCCGGGGTCACGTCATAAAGCAGGCCGGCGTAGGGCGTCCACATATCGTTGTGGGTCTGCCGGGTTTTGTCGGACTTGATCCATTGGTCATTGGCGTCGTACTGAGGGGAGGACGTTTCGATTTCCCAACTGCCGTAACGGCTGCCCAGTACCGCATGCAGGCGGTCGGTGAGGCTCAATCGCGTGGCCAGGTAGCCGGCTTGCTGCTGCTTGCGGCTGTGCTCCCCCTTGAGGCCGGTTGTCACATCGGCGAACTTGCCGATGCCACCCATGTGTTTCCAGTCCTGGATGGTGCGGTAGTCGCCCTCTATCAGGTCGCGTTGATGCGGGGAGGCGTCCCTCTGCCGGGATTGGCCGTAGCCCATCATCACCTCATGCCGACGACCCAGCAGTGAATAGGTGCCGGACAGGTTGAAGTCAAACACGTCCATCCTCGAGGTGCCCACCATGCGACTGGTCCAGGCCTCCATGCCGCTGCGATCTGCATTCGGGAAGCCTGCGCCGCCTTAGTACACCTTGCCGTCCGTGTCGCTTTGCCGATGGGTGTAGGCGGCTTTGACGCGCCAGTCGCCGCCGAGCCGGTGATCGAGGGTGGCGAAGGTGGTCTTGTCGGTCAGCGGCCAGGAGCTCCAGTGCGCAGCCATGTTGGTGGAGCGTGACAACCCGGCCTTGCCGCCCTGGCTGTTCCAGTAAGGCACGGTGCCCCAGGAGGTGCCTTGCACCTGTTTGTCTTGGTAGTCATAGCCCACCGCAAGCACCGTGTCGTCACTCAGGTCGCCTTCCAGAATGCCGTAACCCACGATGCGCTCCAGCCTGTAGTTGTCACGGTGTGATTGACTGTCGCGGTAGGCCAGCACGCCGCGCCCGCGCAGCCTGCCGTCAAAGGCCAGCGGGCCGCCCACGTCCACGTAGCTGTGGTAGTTGTCATAACTGCCGGCACTCACCCCGGCTTTAGCCTGCCATTGGTCGGTCGGACGCTTGCGCACCATGTTGATGGTGGCCGAGGGGTCGCCCGCGCCGGTGGTCAAGCCGGTGGCGCCGCGTACCACCTCGATTCGGTCGTAAATGATGGTGTCGGCATCGGACTTCATGTAGCCGAAGGTATTGAGCATCCCGTCGACTTGGAAGTTGGTGATGCCATAGCCGCGTGCAGAGTAGGCGGGGCGGTCCGAGTCATAGTGCTGCACCACGACGCCGGTGGTCTGGCGCAACGCTTCGGTCAGGGTGTTGAGGTTGAAGTCGTCCATCTGCTGGCGGGTGACCACCGAGACCGATTGCGGGGTTTCCTTGATGGACAGGTTCAGGCGCGTGGCGGTGCTCATGGCCCCGGTGGTGTAGGCACCGGTGTGCTCGGTATTGGTGCCCGGGTCCTCGGCGGTGACGCTGATGGCGGCCAGTTCGAGCGCTGTGGACGACGCTTGCTCGGGATCGGTTTCAGCCAGCAGCTCAGGGCTGAGCACGCTGCCGAAGAGGCCGAGGGTGAGGGTGATGGAACGGGTGAAGGGCGAAAGCATTGCGGCAGACTCCTTTTTTCTTTGTAGCCTTTTCGATAAAAAAGGCCTTGGCTCAAAGACGAAAGGAGTCGCGCAACTTTAGGTTTAAACGAGAATGATTGTTATCTTCTTGTTTCAGAGGCTACTTGAGCACCACCTCGTTCGGCTCGGTCTTCTTCGGCTTGATCAGGCTGAAGTCGATCAAGCCCTTTTGCTTGGTCTCGTAGGGATTGCCGATCATCAGCGGGCGTGGCGTAAAGCTGTCACTCACCAGGCTTTTGCTGTGGTCCCATTCGTCGAAGCTCAGCCCGGCCAGATCGGCCCAGGTGTGAATCAACTGTGAGCTGCTGTAAGGGCGTTGCAGGTCGCCGGCAAAATTCCAGTTGTGGCTTTCGCGCCATTTGGGCGAGGCGTAAGCCATGAACGGAATGGTGTACATCGGCGCGGTCGGCTTTGCTTCGTTGCGACCCAGTGTGCTGTGGCCTGCGGAGTCGAACACGTCTTCGCCATGGTCCGACAGGTACAACAAGAAGCCATTGGGGTCGCTCTTGGCGTAGTCCTTGATCAGGCTCGACACCACGAAGTCGTTGTACAGCACCGCGTTGTCGTAGCTGTTGTACGTGGGCAACTGGGCATCGCTGACACCCTTGGGCACGCCTTGGCGGTCGGTGAACTTGTCAAAGCTTGGCGGGTAGCGGTACTGGTAGCTCATGTGCGTACCCAGCAGATGCACCACGATGAACTTGCGCTCGGCGCCGTCGGCCATGGCCTTGGCGAAGGGCTCCAGTACGTCGCCGTCGTACTGGCGGGCGTTCTGGTTGCGATTATTGTTGAGATACACCTGCTCGTCGGCCTGTTCGGAAAAGGTCGTGAGCATGGTGTTGCGCTTGGTCATGGTCTGCTGGTTGGTGATCCAGTAGGTCTTGTAGCCGGCCTGCTTCATCACGCTGACAATCGATGGGGTCTTGAGGTACAGGTCGGGGTTTTCTTCGTCGGCGAAGGTCAGCACCTGTTGCAGCGCCTCGATGGTGTAGGGGCGCGGGGTGATGACGTTGTCGAACACCGCCAATTGATCACGCAGCTTGTCGAGTTCCGGCGTGGTGTTGCGCGGGTAGCCGTAGAGGCTCATGCGCTGGCGATTGGTCGACTCGCCGATGACCAGCACCAGGGTCGACGGCTGGCCGGCGTTGTTGTCCTTGAGGTTCTTCAGCGGCGGGATCTGGCTGGCGCTGGTGAGCATGCCCTGCATGTTATCCAGTTGTTCGGTGTAACGACGGTAGGCCACGATCATCTGCCACGGTACGGCCGGCTCGATGCGGGTTTCAAAACGGTCGATGGCCTGTTCCATGTTGTCGCTGGTGGCGATCTGCTTGACCAGCGGATAACCGATCACCGCCAGCACGATGGCGGCGGCCGCCAGCATCGACTGCCCGCGCGGCAGATACACCGGGCGCAGGCGGGTCCACAAAAACACGGCGAAGGCGGTATGGGCGATAAACGCCAGCACGATCCACCAGGCGAAATATTGGGTCGCGTACTCGCCGGCTTCAGAGATGTTCGATTCGAACATGATGAAGATGACGCTCTGGGAAAATTCCTGCTGGTAAATGAAGAAATAACCCAGGCTGGCCATGGAACATGCCCATAGCACCACACCGATCAAGGCTGCCAGCAGGCGCGTGCGGCGCGGGAACAGCAGCATCGGTGCCAACCACAGCGCACTCATGAAGAACGCCTGGCGGAACCCGCTGAAGCCGGAAGTGCCGGTCAGCTGGATCAGCAGTTGGGTAATACCCGAGAAGTACCAGAAGAACAGAAACAGCCAACCGAAGCCGGCCCAATCAAAGCCTTTCGCAGACGCAGTGCCGCGCTTGAACATCGCCATCCAACACTCCAACCCAATTATTTTCAGCTGGCGCGCAGGAACGCGCGCAAACAGAGGCCGCCCTTGCATGGGGCAGCCCTTCGGGCGGGGAGTATCGGGGAGAGCGTGTGAAAACTTTGTCAGCGATCTGTAAGCATTATCTTACAGCGTGATTCAGCACAGCGCGGGGCGGGCGGCGGAGGTCTGTTCCAGCTGGCCTTGCAGATGCGAGCGCAAACGCAGGACTTCCTGCTGCAATTGATCGCGTTCGTCCTTCAACTGGCGCAATTCATCGCGACGGATGCTGACGTAGAGAGTCTGTGGCGGACGGGACATCTGTGCTGTGCTCATTGCTTGCCTCGCAAATAGCCGGTAGATCGCGGTGCCGGAACGCAGAATTGGAGTTCTCGGCATCAGTCGGAAGCAATTCTGAATTCTTTTTCACACCAATGGAACTTTTTTATTTTTGGCGGTCGTGTGACTTTTGCTGCCGTGATGGTGAAACGATGGCATCTTTTTTAGCATGAAACTCCAGGTATCCGCTCTGGACTAACCCTCATTAGCCTCATTGCGCTATAAACTATGTCACACATTTTTTAGCAGTTAGGAGCATCAGCACATGCAACTGGGGATTATTGGACTAGGCCGCATGGGCGGTAATATTGCGCGGCGCCTGATGCTCAATGGGCATACCACCGTTGTTTACGACCGTAACGAAGCATTCGTCAAAGGCTTGAGCGAGGAGGGCGCCACGGGTGTCGCCGACGTGAAAGCCCTGGTGGCCGGGCTGCAGAAGCCTCGCGCCGTGTGGGTCATGTTGCCGGCAGGCGACCCGACCGAAGACACTATCAATGAGTTGAGCGAGCTGCTCGAAGACGGTGACGTGATCATCGACGGCGGCAATACCAACTACAAGGACGACGTGCGCCGTGGCAAGGCCCTGGCGGAAAAGGGTCTGCATTATGTGGACGTGGGCACCTCGGGCGGCGTTTGGGGCCTGGAGCGCGGCTATTGCATGATGATCGGCGGCGACGTCGAGACCGTGCAGCGCCTCGACCCGATCTTCAAAAGCCTAGCCCCGGGCGTTGGCAACATCCCGCGTACCAAGGACCGTTCCGCCAGCGCCGATCCACGCGCCGAGCACGGCTATATCCACGCCGGGCCTGCGGGCGCCGGGCATTTCGTCAAGATGATCCACAACGGCATCGAGTACGGGATGATGCAAGCGTTCGCCGAAGGCTTTGACATCCTCAAGACCAAGAACTCGGACAATCTGCCCCAGGATCAGCGCTTTGACCTCAACGTGGCTGACATCGCTGAAGTCTGGCGCCGGGGCAGTGTGGTGTCGTCGTGGTTGCTGGACCTGACCGCCGACGCACTGGCTACTGACCCAAAGCTCGACGGTTACTCGGGTTCCGTTGCCGACAGCGGCGAAGGCCGTTGGACCATCGAAGCCGCCATGGAACAGGCCGTGCCGGTTCCGGTGCTGTCTACCTCGCTGTTCGCGCGCTTCCGCTCGCGTCAGCAAAGTACCTACGGTGACAAAATGCTCTCTGCCATGCGCTTCGGCTTTGGTGGCCACGTGGAGACTTCCAAAAAATGACCGCCAACGGCAAGAAACCAGAGGCCGAACCCGCACCGCCCACGACATTGTTCCTGTTCGGCGCCCATGGCGACCTGGTCAAGCGCCTGCTGATGCCGGCGTTGTACAACCTCAGCCGTGACGGCTTGCTGGGCGATGGTCTGCGCATTGTCGGCGTTGATCACAACGCCATCAGTGACGCCGACTTCGCCAAGAAGCTCGAGGATTTCATTCGCACCGAAGCCGCGAGCAAGGTCAAGGGCAATGCCGAGCATGCCCTCGACCCCGAGCTGTGGGCGCAGTTGGCCAAAGGCATCAGCTACGTCGAGGGCGACTTCCTCGACGACAGCACCTACGCAGACATCGGCAAGAAAATCGCCGAGAGCGGCACCGGCAATGCGGTGTTCTACCTGGCCACTGCACCGCGCTTCTTCAGTGAAGTGGTGCAGCGCCTGGGCAGCGCCGGTTTGTTGACGGAAACCGACGAGAGCTTTCGCCGCGTGGTCATCGAGAAACCGTTCGGCTCCGACCTGGCCACTGCCGAAGCGCTTAACGCGTGCCTGCTCAAGGTGATGAGCGAGAAGCAGATCTATCGCATCGATCATTACCTGGGCAAGGAGACGGTGCAGAACATCCTGATCAGCCGTTTTTCCAACGTGCTGTTCGAAGCGTTCTGGAACAACCATTACATCGACCACGTGCAGATCACCGCCGCCGAGACCGTCGGCGTGGAAACGCGGGGTAATTTCTTCGAGAAAACCGGCACCCTGCGCGACATGGTGCCCAACCACCTGTTCCAGTTGCTGGCGATGGTCGCCATGGAACCGCCAGCGGCCTTCGGTGCCGACGCGGTACGCGGTGAAAAGGCCAAGGTGATCGGCGCCGTGCGGCCCTGGTCGCTGGAAGATGCGCGGGCCAACTCTGTGCGCGGGCAGTACACCGCTGGCGAAATCGGCGGCAAGTCGCTGCCCGGCTATCGCGAAGAAGACAACGTGGCGCCCGACAGCAGCACCGAGACCTTTGTTGCCCTCAAGGTGATGATCGACAACTGGCGCTGGGTCGGCGTGCCGTTCTATCTGCGCACCGGCAAGCGCATGAGCGTGCGTGACACCGAAATCGTGATCTGCTTCAAGCCTGCGCCCTACGCGCAGTTTCGCGACACCGACGTGGATGAACTCAAGCCCACCTACCTGAAAATCCAGATCCAGCCCAACGAGGGTATGTGGTTCGACTTGCTGGCGAAAAAGCCCGGCCCGACCCTGGACATGGCCAACATCAAGCTGGGCTTTGCCTACAAGGACTTCTTCGAGATGCAGCCGTCGACCGGGTACGAAACCCTGATCTACGACTGCATGACCGGCGACCAGACCCTGTTCCAGCGGGCCGACAACATCGAAAACGGCTGGCGTGCGGTGCAGCCGTTTCTCGACGCATGGCAGCAGGACGACGGCATCCAGACGTACAAGGCGGGCGAGGACGGCCCCGCCGCCTCCGATGCATTGCTGGCCCGCGACGGTCGCACCTGGCACCGCCTCGGATGAGTGACGCCGCGATCCATCCCATCCGTTTTATCCTGAGTGACGTGGACGGCACCTTGCTGCATCCGGACCACCGCCTCAGCCAGCGCACCGCCGATGCGGTGCGGGCGCTACGCGAGGCCGGGGTGTTTTTCAGCCTGGCCAGTGGCCGACCGCCCAAGGCCATGCATCACCTGATCGAGGCCTTCGGCATTGATGTGCCAGTGGCGGGCTTCAACGGTGGCACGCTGATCAATCCCGATGGCAGCATCCTGGTTGCCCACCACTTGCCGGCGGAGGCGGCGCTGATTGCCCTGGCGCTGTTCTCGGCCGAGCCGGACGTGGAGGTCTGGGTATTCGCCGACGGTGACTGGTTGCGGCGTGATCCGCCCGGGCCAATGGAGCCGCGCGAGGCCCAAGGGCTGGGCTATGGCCCCATCGTGGTTGAGAGTTTCGAGCCGTATCTGGATCGGGTCGACAAGATTGTCGCGGCCAGCAACAACACCCGATTGCTGGTGGAGCTGGAAGCGCAGTTGCATCCCAAGGTAGAAGGCCTGGCCCAGGTGTCGCGTTCGCAACCGGTTTACCTGGACGTGACGGCGATGCTGGCCAACAAGGGTGAGGCCTTGAAGACCCTGGCGGCCCACCTTGGGGTGCCGCTTGCGCAAACCGCCGCCATCGGCGACGGCGGCAATGACCCGGCCATGTTTCATGTGGCCGGGTTGTCGATTGCCATGGGCCAGGCCGAGGAAACCGTCAAACACCAGGCCACTGTCGTCACCGGCAGCAATCTGGAAGACGGCGCGGCGGAAGCGTTTGAACGCTTTATTCTCGCGCCACACTCACTGTCCTGAAAAAGCGCAACGGGCGATCACTGGGGGACAGTGATCGCCCGTCAAGTGCGTCGTCTTACTT
>CATOTO010000058.1:0-21405 GCA_951812925.1 Calliopum simillimum | reverse complement strand
CACCAGAGCATTTGCGCGCCACGGAAAGCGCCAGTAAAGTGCCATCATTGATAGCGAGCTCGCATCCATGCGTATAGACGGCTTTTCCTCACAGTCCTACCCCATCAAGCGCAAGCCGCGTAAGGCGAACGTTCGGGTGGACGATGCCGTTCGAGGATTCGCCCGACTTCATTGAAGTCCACGCCGAATCCCACGCCAATGCGCAAAGCGGCGCAGGTGCCGCGCATCAGCGGCCTGCCGGCCCGTCAGCAAGACATGGTCTTCCCTCGCTCCATGAGCAAAAGCGTCGCCACCGCCCTGGCCAGTTACCTGACCACCGCCGGTTTTGTCGAATGGGACATGGAAGTGCTGGGCCTCGACGTTCACATTTGATGCGGCTGCCTTACTACATCGGTTGTCCGTCCTGGAGTGAAAACGCCTGGCGCGAGTACCTGTATCCGGTCGATGCGGCGTTCCAGCGATTACCTGGCGCTGTATTCACAGGTCTTCAATGCTGTTGAAGGCAACACTACCTTTTATGCTCGACCCTCGGCCGCCACGGTGCAGCGCTGGGCCGAGATCATGCCTGATGATTTTCGCTTCACTGCCAAGTTTCCCGGTGACATCAGCCACGGCGGCGACCTGCGCGAACAATTGCCTGCGGCGCAAAGTTTTGTCGGTTTGATGAGCCCGCTGGGCGAACGTGTGTCGCCGCTGTGGCTGCAATTGCCCGCAGCCTTTTCGCCGCAACGCCTGGGCGAGCTGGCCGGGTTTATCGATGGAGTGGAACGCCCGTTGGCGGTTGAGGTGCGTCATCAGGCGTTTTTCGCCAAGGGCGAGGCCGAGCGCAGTCTCAACCGCCTGTTGCGCGACCGTGGCGTGGAGCGCATCTGCCTCGATCCGCGCGCGCTGTTCAGTTGCACCTCCACAACGCCTGCGGTGCTGCACGCCCAATCGAAAAAGCCCAAGGTGCCGCCGCGCCCGGCAGCGCTGACGCAATGGCCCCAGGTGCGTTTTATTGGCCATCCGGAGCTGGAGGCCAACGATCCTTTCCTGACACCCTGGGTGGAAAAAGTCGCCGGCTGGATTGAAGAGGGTCGCACCCCTTACGTGTTCCTGCACACCTCCGACAACCGTCTAGCGGCGCAACTGGCTTTGCGGTTTCACGCCAAACTGATGGCGCGTCTGCCCGGCCTGCTGCGCTACCGACCTTGCACCGCGAGCCCGCCGCGGAGCAACTGGGGTTACTCTAGGGCTCCCTTTCCCGCCAGGAGTCAGTCATGGATGCCCAAACCCTTCGCGCCGAAACCTTCCAGGCCCTGCACACCCGTGATCGCGCATTCGTGATGCCCAATCCGTGGGACGCGGGTTCCGCCATCATGCTTGCCCATCTCGGCTTTGAAGCCCTGGCCACCACCAGCGCCGGTTATGCCTTCAGCCTGGGGCGTCCGGATGCCGAAGGGGCGTTGTCCCTGGAGGACACTCTGGTCAACGCCGGCATGATTGCAAAGGCCACGGCCTTGCCGGTGGCGGCCGACCTGGAAAACGGCTTCAAGCGACACCCCTGAAGGCTGCGCCCGGACCATTCTGCGTGCCGCCGCAGTGGGCATGGTCGGGGGCTCCATCGAAGACGCCACGGGGATTGCTGCTGACCCGATCTACGCCTTCGACCTGTCGGTCGAGCGTGTGGAAGCCGCCGTGGCTGCAGCGCGCAGCCTGCCGTTCCCGTTCATGCTGACGGCTCGCGCGGAAAATCTCCTGCACGGTCGCCTGGATTTGCCTGACACCCTGCGGCGGTTGCAGGCCTACGCCGAGGTCGGTGCCGACGTGCTCTACGCGCCGGGCCTGCGCAATGCCGAAGAGGTCATGGCGGTGGTCAAGGCCGTCGCACCCAAACCTGTGAACGTGTTGATGTCCGGTGCCCTCAAACTCAGTGTGGCGCAGTTGAGCGACATGGGCGTCAAGCGCATCAGCGTGGGCTCGGCCATGGCGCTGGCGGCGTATGGCGAGTTTTATCGGGCGGCGCAGGAGGTATACGGGTTGGGTACTTTTACCTTTACCGAACGTTCGATGCCCTACAGCCAGGCCAGCCAATTCTTCAAGGCATAAGCGGTGCGTGGCCTTAACGTCACCGGCTCGCTGCTGTTGCTCGCGGGCGCCCTCGCACTGGGCGTCTGGCGCGGCTGGCTGCCCGTGCCGAATCAATGGAACCCCTGGGCGCCGCTGGATGTGCGTGCCACGCCTAACCTGTTGACGCGTTTCAAACTGGGGCGCCTACAGGATGACCCGGCCCTGTGCGACCAGGTGCTGCAGACGTCGGGCTTGCGCGTCAGCCATCAGGCCGATTCGTCGGCCGATGCCGCTTGCCCGTTGCGCGATGTGCTGCGCGTGCAAGGCGCGCAGGTGAGCTTGAGCAGCAGCTTTCTCGCCAGTTGCCCGCTGGCGGTGGCGTTTGCCCTGTTCGAGCGCCACAGCCTGCAACCGGCGGCCCAGGCGGTGTTTGGCCAGGCGGTGGCGCGTGTCGATCACCTGGGCAGCTTTGCCTGCCGTAATGTCTATAACCGCGCCGACGGGCGGCTCAGCCAGCATGCGTCGGCCAATGCATTGGATATCGCTGGCTTTCGCCTGGCGGACGGGCGCCGCATCAGTGTGCTCAAGGATTGGCCGGGGGAGGGCGACAGTGCGCGATTTCTGCGCCAGGTGCGCGACAGCGCCTGTGATGATTTCAACGTGGTGTTGAGCCCGGACTACAACGCGGCGCACCGCAATCATTTCCATCTGGACATGGGGCGTGGGTGGGTGTGCCGTTAAGCAGCCAGGCGCAGGTTGTGCGCCACCAGCGGGCGCGCCCAGTAAGCGTCGAAGTCCAGGGCCTTTTGCTGCGCCACCAGCGCTTCGCTTGGATACGGCTCGGCAGGCGCCGGCAGCAGGTCCAGTTCGAATTCGGCAATCGGCAGGTGCAGCGGGCGTGGTTGCGGCGCCGGGCCTGGCGCGGGCGGCTGCTGGCCGGCGGTCAGCACCAGAGGGCGCACCCAGCCGCTTTCGAAGTTCTGCTGGCGCTGTTGAGCGACCCGTTCTTCCTCGGGGAACGGTGTCGCAGCCGGTGGCAGCAGGTCGGTCTCGAATTCGGCAATCGGCAAGAACAGGGGTTCAGGCGGGGCGATCGCGGTGTCAGTGACGTTGCATTCGCGCTGGGTGAGGATCTGCGACAGCAGGTCGGCGCCGGCGCTGGGCTCGATCGCCGGGTCCGCCACGGCTGGAGCCTGAGCCGCCTGCGCATCCGCTGTCCCGCCCAACTGCTCGGCCAGCGCGCGGGCGAAGAAGTCCTGCCACACATGACTCACCCCGGCCAGCGCTTGAGTATTGCGCAGGCCGTAGTGGTTATGGGTCGGCAGTACACCGATGGTTAGGGGGAGAATGTCTGACATTTTTCTCGGTCGACGCTCAGCTCTGGCAAAATACCTGACTGTTGGTTTTATCGGCCGTTATTGGCCGATCCTTAATATTTTTGAGCGTAGCGATTGATGAGCGAACAACCAGCGGCCAGCCGCATTCGGGTCGAAGCCTTGGCCGACGGATTCAAGGATCGCGCCGAGCATTGGGCGGCGCTGCTCGGCTTGCCGGTGCAACTCGAAGCGGCGGATTTTTCCCTGCAAGTGGGCGAGCATGGCTTGCAACTGCAACAGATTGGGCCTGACGCGCCGGGGCCGGTGCGGGTTGACTTTGTTGAAGGCGGCGCCGCGCACCGACGGCTATACGGCGGCGGCAGTGGGCAGATGATCGCCAAGGCAGTGGGGGTTGCTCAAGGCGTACGGCCACGGGTACTCGATGCCACCGCAGGCCTGGGCAAGGACGCTTTCGTGCTGGCAAGCCTGGGTTGCGAGATGCGCCTGATCGAGCGCCAGCCGCTGATCGGCGCCTTGCTCGAAGACGGCCTTGCGCGTGGCGCGGATGATTTTGAGGTGGCGCCGATTGTCGCGCGCATGCACCTGCTCAAGGGCAACGCCATCGACCTGATGCTCAACTGGCAAGGCGAGCCGCCCCAGGTCATCTACCTCGACCCGATGTTCCCGCACCGTGAGAAAACAGCGCTGGTGAAGAAAGAAATGCGCCTGTTCCGGCCCCTGGTGGGCGATGACCCGGACGCCCCCGCCCTGCTCGCGGCCGCCCTGGCACTGGCCAGCCACCGCGTGGTGGTCAAACGCCCACGCAAGGCACCCTGCATTGACGGGCCCAAGCCCAGCCATGCGCTGGATGGCAAGTCCAGCCGGTATGACATTTATCCTAAAAAAGCGCTCAAGCCTTAGGCGCACGGACCTCTGTGCGATAAGCCCGCATAAACAACCCCACCACATCCTGCACATGGGCCTCGGCGGCCTGCTCACTCAGCTGCCCGCCGCAGCCATACAGCAGGCGAAAGTTCGCCGTGCCCTTGAGCAGGCAGAAGAAGTGTTCGGCCGCCGTAAACGGTTTGTCGATGCTCAATGCGCCGCTTTGGTCGATCTTGCCCAGCAGGCGCTCCATGCCTTGCAGCATGCGCATGGGGCCCGCCTCGAAGAAGATTTGCGAGAGTTTCACGTCCTGATTGCCCGTGGTCATCATCAGGCGATGCAGGTTCACTGACTCTTCACTGTTGATCAACCGATGAAAGCGCCGCGCGATGTTCAGCAGCACTGTCTCCACGGGGACGCCTGTTGGCAGCTCGAAGTACATCACCGGCAACTGTTCCTCGCAGGTGGCGGCAACAGCGGCAGTGAACAGGGTCTCCTTGTCGGTGAAGTGACTGTACACGGTGAGTTTCGACACACCGGCCTCAAGGGCCACCGCATCCATGCTGGTGCTGGCGTAACCATTACTCAAAAACAGCACCTTCGCTGCTTCGAGGATTGCCTGGCGTTTTGCCATGTCCTTGGGACGCCCAGGGCTGCTGGTGTTTCCACGATTGTAGGACATTTTACCTTTAATACTGGACTGGTGAGTTTGGTATTAATAACATACCGGCCAGTATAATTATTCCTAGCTCCATTTGCGAAAGGTCCTTCAGCATGCGCAGCACTTTCCTGCCCCTTGCGTTGCCTGTCAGTCTGGTCTTCCTGTTGGTCGCCTGTGGCCACGAAGAAGCGGTCCAAACCAGCGTGCGCCCGGCCATGGTGGTGCAACCGCAGCCTTCGGCGCAGGCGACGCACAGCTACACCGGTGAGGTACGTGCCCGCTACGAGCCGGACCTGGCCTTTCGCATCGGCGGCAAAGTCAGCAAGCGCCTGGTGGAGGAGGGGGAGCGGGTCCGGGCCAATCAGCCACTGGCCGAGCTTGATCCGCAGGATGTGCGCCTGCAGCTGGACGCCTCGCGCGCCCAGGTGGCTGCCGCCGAGGCCAACCTGAATCTGGTGCGCGCCGAGCGGGATCGCTACAAGACGCTGATGGACCGGCAGATGGTCAGCCGCTCGCAGTACGACAATGCCGAAAACCTCTACCGGGCGGGTGAAGCACGGCTCAGACAGATCAAGGCGGAATTCACCGTGGCCGGCAACCAGGCCGGCTACGCCGTGCTGCGCGCGCCGCAGGACGGCGTGGTGGCCCGGCGTGCGGTGGAAGTCGGCCAGGTGGTATCCGCCGGGCAGACCGTATTCACCCTGGCCACCGATGGCGAGCGGGAAGTGGCGATCAGCCTGCCGGAGCAGGGCTTTGCCCGTTTCAAAATCGGTCAGCCGGTGTCGGTGGAGCTGTGGAACCAGCCGGATCAGCGCTTTACCGGGCATATTCGCGAGCTGTCGCCGGCGGCCGATCCCAAATCACGCACCTTTGCCGCGCGCGTTGCGTTCACGGGCGGCAAGGTCCCTGCGGTACTGGGGCAGAGCGCACGCGTATTCATACAGGCCGATGGGGTGATTCCGCTGTCTGTACCGCTGTCTGCCCTCAGTGCGGAGAATGGCGCGTCCTACGTGTGGCGCGTGCGACCGGACAGCACCCTGGAACGTGTCCCGGTGCGTATAGGAGCCTTCGGTGAGCACAGCGTGCCGGTGCTGGAAGGCCTTGACCCCACGGATTGGGTGATCGCCGCCGGCGTGCATGTGCTCCACGACGGCCAGCAGGTGCGCCCGGTGGATCGCGCCAATCGCGTGGTGAATCTGGCGGCCAAGGAGTAGTCCCCATGGGTTTCAATCTTTCCGAATGGGCGTTGCGTAATCGCCAGATCGTGTTGTTCCTGATGATCCTGCTGGCGGTAGTCGGTACGTTGTCCTACACCAAGCTGGGGCAAAGCGAAGACCCGCCGTTTACGTTCAAGGCCATGGTGATCAAAACCAACTGGCCAGGCGCCACGGCCGAGGAAGTCTCGCGCCAGGTCACCGAGCGCATCGAGAAAAAACTCATGGAGACCGGCGATTACGAGCGCATCGTGTCGTTCTCCCGGCCAGGTGAATCCCAGGTCACCTTCATTGCCCGCGACGCCATGCACTCGGCGCAGATCCCCGAGTTGTGGTACCAGGTGCGCAAGAAAATCAGCGACATTCGCCAAACCTTGCCGCCGGATATTCAGGGTCCGTTTTTCAATGATGAATTCGGCACCACCTTCGGCAATATCTACGCCTTGACCGGTGACGGCTTCGACTACGCCGTGCTCAAGGATTACGCCGACCGTATTCAGATCCAGCTGCAGCGGGTAGCGGATGTGGGCAAGGTCGAGTTGCTCGGCCTGCAGGACGAGAAAATCTGGATTCAACTGTCCAACCTCAAGCTTGCCACCCTCGGCCTGCCCCTCGCGGCGGTGCAGCAGGCGTTGCAGGAGCAGAATGCGGTCTCTACCGCCGGCTTCTTCGAGACCCCGACCGAGCGCGTGCAATTGCGCGTGTCGGGTAATTTCAAAAGCGTGGAGCAGATTCGCAACTTCCCGATTCGCGTGGGCGAGCGAACCCTGCGTATCAGCGATGTGGCCGAGATTCAGCGTGGCTTCAGCGATCCGCCGTCACCGCGCATGCGCTTCATGGGCGCCGATGCCATCGGGCTGGCCGTGGCGATGCGCGAGGGTGGCGACATTCTGGTGCTGGGCAAGGCCCTCGAAGGCGAATTCGCACGTCTGCAAAAGAATCTTCCGGCCGGCATGGAACTGCGCAAGGTATCGGATCAGCCGGCGGCGGTGAAAACCAGTGTCGGCGAATTCGTTCAGGTGCTCGCTGAAGCACTGGCCATTGTGTTGCTGGTGAGTTTCTTCTCCCTGGGGGTACGCACCGGCATGGTGGTGGCCCTGGCGATTCCGCTGGTGCTGGCCATGACCTTCGCCAGCATGTATTACCTCGGTATCGGCCTGCACAAGATCTCCCTCGGCGCCCTGGTGCTGGCCCTGGGCTTGCTGGTGGACGACGCCATCATCGCCGTGGAAATGATGGCGATCAAAATGGAGCAGGGCTACGACCGCCTCAAGGCCGCCAGTTTTGCCTGGACCAGCACCGCCTTTCCGATGCTCACCGGCACGCTGATCACCGCGGCAGGCTTCCTGCCGATTGCCACGGCGCAATCGAGCACCGGCGAATACACCCGCTCGATCTTTCAGGTTGTGACCATTGCGCTGCTGGCGTCATGGGTGGCGGCCGTGGTGTTTGTGCCATTCCTGGGGGAAAAACTCCTGCCGGATCTGGCGAAGATTCACGCGGCCAAACACGGCTCCAGTGGGCCTGATCCCTACGGCACTGCGTTCTATCAACGTGTCAGGCGTGTGGTTGAATGGTGCGTACGCCGACGCAAAACCGTGATTGTGCTGACCCTGTTGCTGTTTGTCGGGTCGGTGGTGTTGTTTCGCTTTGTGCCGCAACAGTTCTTCCCGGCCTCGGGTCGTCTGGAGTTGATGGTCGATCTGAAACTGGCCGAAGGCGCGTCCCTGAGCAACACCGCCCACCAGGTCAAGCGCCTTGAAGGCTTGCTCAAGGAGCATGTGGGGATCGATAACTATGTGGCCTACGTGGGCACCGGTTCGCCGCGTTTTTACCTGCCGCTGGACCAGCAACTGCCCGCCACCAGCTTTGCGCAGGTGGTGGTGCTGGCGAGCTCCATCGAGGCGCGCGAAAACCTGCGCACCTGGCTGATCGAAACCCTCAACGAACAATTCCCCGACTTGCGCTCCCGCGTCACGCGCCTGGAGAACGGCCCGCCCGTGGGCTACCCGGTGCAGTTTCGGGTGACCGGCGAGCACATCGACGAAGTGCGCGCCCTGGCGCGCAAAGTGGCGGCCAGGGTTCGCGAAAACGCCCATGTGGTCAACGTGCACCTGGACTGGGAAGAACCGAGCAAGATCGTCTACCTCAATATCGATCAGGACCGCGCCCGCGCCCTCGGCGTAAGCACCGCCAACCTGTCGCGATTCCTCCAGCGTTCGTTGACCGGCGCCAGCGTCAGCCAATACCGGGAGGACAACGAGTTGATCGAAATCCTGCTGCGCGGCACCGTTCAGGAACGTACGCAGTTGTCGCTGCTGCCAAGCCTGGCGGTGCCCACCGACAACGGCAAGAGCGTGGCGCTGTCGCAGATCGCTACCCTTGAATACGGCTTCGAGGAAGGCATCATCTGGCACCGCAATCGCCTGCCGACGGTGACGGTGCGCGCCGATATCTACGGCAAGGAGCAACCGGCGACGCTCGTGCAGCAGATCCTGCCGACCCTGGCGGATGTGCGCGCCGAGTTGCCGGATGGCTACCTGCTCGAGGTGGGCGGCACCGTCGAAGATGCCGCCCGTGGACAGAACTCGGTGAAGGCCGGCGTGCCGTTGTTTATCGTGGTGGTGCTGACGTTGCTGATGCTGCAACTGCGCAGCTTCTCGCGCACGGCCATGGTTTTTCTGACCGCACCGTTGGGCCTGATCGGCGTGACGCTGTTCCTGCTGGTATTCCGCCAGCCGTTCGGCTTTGTGGCCATGCTCGGCACCATCGCCCTGTCGGGAATGATCATGCGCAACTCGGTGATTCTGGTGGACCAGATCGAACAGGACATCAAGGCCGGCCTTGCGCCCTGGCAGGCAATCATCGAAGCCACGGTGCGACGCTTTCGTCCGATTGTGCTGACGGCGCTGGCGGCAGTGCTGGCGATGATTCCCCTGTCGCGCAGTGTGTTTTTCGGGCCGATGGCGGTCGCCATCATGGGCGGGCTGATTGTGGCGACGGCGTTGACGCTGTTGTTCCTGCCGGCGCTGTATGCGGCGTGGTTCCGGGTAAGGAAGAACACGTAGTCCCCGGAACCATTCTTTTGTGGATACCACATAGGGATTACCCGACCGGTAGGTGCCGTCGTACGAACAATGCGGCGGTTTGGGTTCCGATGTGAATTCAATGAGAAGGAATGTTTATGATCTTGCCAATACCAGTGCCAATGTTGATGCCACTGTTGAATGCGATGTTAGGGGGGAACGGTCGAAACCAGGACCAGGAACATCGCCATGACAAGGATAAAGGCCAAGGCAACAACAAGCTGGATATCAATATCAACATCAATAACAGCAACGAAAATTCGACGATGTCGTTCTCGCAGAACACCAGCAGTTCGTCGGTAGGCCGCATCAGTTACTAAGTGGTCTGGTGAGGATGCCAGGCACTTGGTTGAGCATGAAAAAGCCCTGACACTGTCAGGGCTTTTTTCATGCGTCATTACGGCTTCAGCGCACGGCTCAGAGTGCACCAAACACTTTTTTGGCCAGGCTCGTCGCTGCAGCTGCCGGATTCTTGCGAATAGTTTCTTCCTGCTGCGCAATCATCTTGAACAGACCGTCCAGCGCTTGTTCGGTCACGTAGCTTTCGACATTCGCGCTCTTGGCATCCACCGCGCCGAAAGCGGCCGCCTTGCCGGCCAGGGCGTTGTACTGCTGGGCCACGCCAACCTTGTCGGTCGCCGCCTTGACGATCGGCAGGAATTTGGCGCGGATCTGCTCGCGGCTGCTCTTGTTCAGGTACTGCGTGGCCGAGTCCTGACCACCGCTGAGGATGCCCTTGGCGTCGGTGACGCTCATGTTTTTCACGGCGTTGACCAGAATCGGCTGAGCCTGGGTCACCGCCGTTTCGGCCGCTTTGTTCATGCTGGTTTCCAGCTGGGTGACCTGTTCACCCATGCCGAACATTTTGAGCTTGTCGGCGACTTTACCGAGCTTGCCCGGCAGGCCGATTTTTACCTCGGGGTTGTTGCTGAAACCGCCGGGCGTACCGAGTTGTTTCACGGCAATCTGTGCGCCTTGGGTCAGCGCATCCTTGAGGCCGCCACTGGCGTCGCCCAGGGACAGGCTGCCAAGGTCCAGGGCCATGGCGTTGGCACCGAGCAGCAGGCCGGCACACAGGGCAGTCAGGCGAAGCGTGTTACGGAGCATGAGGGCTTCCTTATATTCAGAGGTTGATCATTCAATCTAGCGGCTTTGTGCAGGTTCCACCGGCGCTTCGGCCGCGCCATCGACACGGTGCAGCGCCACCTGGCGGATCGACAGGCGAATGTCGGCGGGCAATACGCGTTTGGCGGCGCCTTCGGCCAGCTCGCCGAGCAAATCGTGATAGCTCAATTTGCCGGCGTCGTCGCGGCGCAGCACATCTTGCTCCAGCAGCGTCTGGATGAAATGTCGGAAAAGACTCTTGTCGAAGAATTCCGGGGCATTGAGGCCATGCAGGATCGACAGGCGCTGGGCCATGATCGTGCACAGGTCTTCCAGCTCTTCGGCGCTGATGCTGCTCTGGCCGCTGTTGAGCAGCAGCGAGATCGCCATATAGAAGCGTTGCAGGGTCTGGGCGATGCTCTTGGACAACAAGGTCAGCAGCACGAAATGCCGCGAACTCGGTGCCGGGCGCAGGTACACCTCGTTTTCGAAGCGCAACAGGCCCTGCTCGACAAACGCTTGCAGCCACTGGTCGACCACGGCGTCGAGGTCGTCCAGGGACCAGCGGATAAACAGCTCTGATTGCAGGTACGGGTAAAGCGCGTGGGTGTAGCGCAGCATCTGCTCGCGGCTCATGCGCGAGCTGCTCTGGAAGAAGCTCGCCAGCAGGGCCGGCAGGGCGAAGATGTGCAGCACGTTATTGCGGTAGTAGGTCATCAGGACGGCGTTCTGCTCGTCCAGGTAAAGGATCTTGCCCAGGGCATCGCTTTGTTCCGACAGCAGGTCCATGTCCTTGACGTGCTTGATCAGCGCCAGGCCATCACCCTCGGGCACGGTGGTGTGCGGCGAGTAGGGCACACGGCGCAGCAGCGTCAGGTACAGGTCGAGCTGGCGGGCCATGGCCTGTTCGTCCAGGGCCAGGCGCGTGGTCGAGAGCAAGGCGAGGGCCACCAGGTTCACCGGGTTGACCGCCGCCGCTTCGTTCAAGTGGCGCGCCACCTGTTCGCCAAGGCGATGGGTGGTTTCATGCAGCCACTGCGGCTTGTAGTTCGGAGCCAGTTCCTGGGAGCGCCAGTCCGGTTGCTCGCTGTCGAGGAACTCGGCCAGCTTGATCGGCTCGCCGAAGTTGACCGCGACCTGACCAAAGCGCTGCTTGAGCGCGCCGACCACTTTGAAAATATCGAAGATCGACTCTTTCTTCTTGCTCGCGCCGCGCAGTTCGCCAAGGTAGGTGCGACCTTCGAGCACGCGTTCATAGCCGATGTACACCGGCACGAACACGATAGGCATGCGCGAAGAGCGCAGGAAACTGCGCAGTGTGATCGCCAGCATGCCGGTCTTGGGCTGCAGCATGCGCCCGGTGCGCGAACGCCCGCCTTCGACGAAGTACTCCACCGGGAACCCCTTGGTGAACAGGGTGTGCAGGTATTCGTTGAACACCGAGGTGTACAGCGGATTGCCCTTGAAGGTGCGGCGCATGAAAAACGCACCGCCACGGCGCAGCAGGCTGCCGATCACCGGCATGTTCAGGTTGATGCCAGCAGCGATGTGCGGCGGGGTCAGGCCGTTCTTGAACAGCAGGTAGGACAGCAGCAGGTAGTCGATATGGCTGCGGTGGCAAGGCACGTAGATCACCTCGTAGCCCTGGGCGACCTGTTGCACACCTTCGATATTGTTGACCTTGATGCCGTCGTAGATCTTGTTCCAGAACCAGCTCAGCACTACTTCGAGGAAACGGATCGCGGTGTAGGTGTAGTCCGAGGCAATTTCGTTGCCATAGCGCAGGGCCAGGGCCTTGGCTTTTTCCGGGGTGATCTTTTCCCGTTCGGCCTCCTCCAGGATGGCCTGGCGTACCAGGGGCATATTCACCAGGCCCTTGACCAGGTTGCGTCGGTGGGACAGGTCGGGGCCGATCACCGCCGTCTTCAGGTTACGAAAATGCACGCGCAGGATGCGTTGGGCCATGCGCACGGTGCGTTCGTGGCCTTTATTGTGCTCGATCAATTCGCGCAGGTTGATCGGCGCGGAGAATTGCACCCGGGTCTTGCGGCCCAGGATCAGGATGCTCAACAGGCGGCGCAGGCGTCCGGTGACGGCCCAGCTGTCGGCAAACAGCAGCTTCCACGGGCTGGACTCGCTCTCGGGGGACTGGCCCCAGAACACGCTGACCGGAATGATTTGTGCATTTTCTTCAGCGTGTTCGCTGAGGGTGTTGACCAGGCGCTTGAGGGCCGGCGGTGCACCGCGCTTGTCCTGGCGACCCAGCCAGTCCGGGTCCGGCGTGAGGTAGAAGAACGCGGCCGCCTCCATCAGCGGGCCCACCGCTACCGGCAGCACCGGGCGCGGCAGGCCGGCCTTGGTGCACTCGGCATCGACCACCGCCAGTTCGGTGAGGGAGGGCGATTGCAGGACGTAGAACACCGGCCGGCTGCGGTCGAGGTTGAGGGTCAGGGACGACTGGTTGATCGTCTCCGAGCGAACCCAGAGGTACAACAGTCGGCGCAAGGTGCCGAACACCAGACGGCGGAACGGGGAGCGGGTCATAGGCGAGCTGCTTGAAGGGGAGATGGGGCAGCTTCAAGCTTCTAGCTGCAAGCTGCAAGTTTTGGAGTGGGTGTTTGCGGCGTGTAGCTTGCCGCCCTAAGCCGTTCTCCATGTGATCTGTTCTTCACCGTCGGCGCTGATGCGAATCCAGGTGTCGGCGCTTTCCTCTCCTTCTTCCTCGACCCACGTACCCGGCGCGCAGCGCACTTCCACATTCAGTGCGGCAAAGGCGGCGCGGGCGCAGGCGATGTCGTCTTCCCAGGGGGTCTGGTCGCTTTCCAGGTACAGGCTGTTCCATTTGCCGACGGCCTTGGGCAGCCAGGTGACGGGAACGTTGCCGGCCGTGCACTTGTAGGTCTGGCCTTTCTGGACCCATTCCGAGCAGGCGCCCAGGGCAGCGCCCAGCCAGGCGGCGATGGCCTTGTGGTCGACGTCGGCGTCTTTCAGGTAAATCTCGATATCGGGTTGGCGCATGGATATTCCTCGTTGCGGGATTTTAAAAATCCATTCGCGGTGCTGAAAAGGTTGGTTATTGAAGCACGAAATAATCGTAGCGCATCGACACGGTGACCTGCAGCGGCTCGGCCGCTTCGATCACTCGGGCACGGCGCTCGGCGCTGGCGCGCCAGCCGTGGGGCGTCATCGCCAGCAGGTTGGCGCGATCTCCGGGCTCGGCCAGGCTCAGGCTGAATTCAAGCATCTCGCTGTGCGCCAGGCTCATGCCGTCCGGCACCAGTGCCAGGTGCTTGTCATCGGTGTACTCGCGCACTTCGTCGTACAGGCGCTCGCGCAACTCCATCAGGTGGCCGCTGGTGGGGCCGACCTTCATCAAACCGCCGCCCGGGCTGAGCAGGCGCTTGGCCTCTTCCCAGTCCAGCGGGCTGAACACGCTGGCCAGGAACTGGCAGCTGGCGTCGGCCAATGGCACACGGGCCATGCTGGCGATCAACCAGGTCAGCGCCGGGTTGCGTTTGCAGGCACGCTTGACCGCCTCCCTGGAAATATCCAGCGCATAGCCATCGGCGTGGGGCAGGGCGGCGGCGATCTGCGCGGTGTAGTAACCCTCGCCGCAACCGATGTCGACCCAGCGCTGCGGCGCGCGCTCGGCGGCCAGTTCTGCCAGGCGCCTGGCCACCGGCGCATAGTGCCCGGCGTTGAGAAAGTCACGACGCGCCTCGACCATCGCCAGGTTGTCGCCCGGGTCGCGGCTGTTTTTGTGCTGCACCGGCAGCAGGTTCAGGTAACCCTGGCGTGCGCGGTCGAAACGGTGCCCGGCCGGGCACGCCACACCGTTGTCCACCGGGTTGAGCGGGGCGCTGCAAAGGGGGCAGGCGAGCATCAGGCGAGCAACTTGATCAGGGTCTGGTAGTAGATCTCGGTTAGCACGTCGAGGTCGCTGGCCAGGATGCGTTCGTTGATCTGGTGGATCGTCGCATTCACCGGGCCCAGCTCGACCACCTGAGTGCCAAGGGTCGCGATGAAGCGCCCGTCCGACGTACCGCCGCTGGTCGAAGCCTGGGTTTCGCGCCCAGTGATAGCCTTGATGCTGGCCGATACCGCATCGAGCAGCGCGCCCGGCTCGGTCAAAAACGGCAGGCCGGACAGTGCCCAGTCCACGTGCCAGTCCAGACCGTGTTTGTCGAGAATCTGCGCAACGCGCTGTTGCAGGCCTTCCACGGTGGATTCGGTGGAGAAGCGGAAGTTGAACACCGCCGTCAGGTCTCCGGGGATCACGTTGGTGGCGCCGGTGCCGGAATTGAGGTTGGAGATCTGGAAGCTGGTCGGCGGGAAGAACGTGTTGCCATCGTCCCAGTGCTCGGCGGCCAGTTCCGCCAGGGCTGGCGCGGCCAGGTGAATCGGGTTCCTTGCCAGGTGCGGGTAGGCCACATGGCCCTGTACGCCGCGCACGGTGAGGGTGGCGCCGAGAGAACCGCGACGGCCGTTCTTGACCACGTCGCCCACCAGCGTGGTGCTCGACGGTTCGCCGACGATGCACCAGTCCAGGCGTTCCTTGCGCGCAGCCAGGCGTTCGATCACGGCCTTGGTGCCGTGGTGCGCCGGGCCTTCTTCATCGCTGGTGATCAGGAAGGCGACCGAGCCACGGTGGTCCGGGTAGTCCTGCACAAAGCGCTCCGCCGCCACCAGCATGGCCGCCAGGCTGCCTTTCATGTCGGCCGCGCCGCGCCCGCAGAGCATGCCGTGTTCGTCGATCAGCGCGTCGAACGGGTCGTTCTGCCAGGCCTGCAGCGGGCCGGTCGGCACCACGTCGGTGTGGCCGGCAAAGCACAGCACCGGGCCTTCATGCTGGCCGTGGGTGGCCCAGAAGTTGTCCACGTCCTCGATGCGCATCGGCTCCAGGGCAAAGCCGGCGTCGCCCAGGCGCTGCATCATCAGCTTCTGGCAATCGGCGTCAATCGGCGTCACCGAGGGGCGACGGATCAGGTCGATGGCAAGTTGAAGGGTCGGCGAAAGGTCGGCATGGGCCGTCATGGGGAAACTCCGGAATGCGTGTGGTGGGCGCAGGACGAATGTGGAATACAGAACTTGAAACGGCGCAGGACAAATGTGGGAGCTGGCTTGCCTGCGATCGCATCACCGCGGTGTAACTGTCAGACCGCGGCGTTTGCATCGCAGGCAAGCCAGCCCCCACAGAAAGCAGGGCCAGCCCAAGACTCACAAAACGGCCGTTATCTTATAGCAAAACGGCGACCAGAGGCCGCCGTTTAGTGCATTGCGCAAGTTTTTACGCCGCAGGCGCGGGCTCGGGCGCCGCTGCCGGTTTGGGCAGTGACGACAGGAACGCCATGATCAGCGCTGCCACATACGGCAGCGACTGCACTAGCAGCATCACCACCCAGAAGCGCATGTCATTGCTCGGCAGGCCCTGCACCAGGTAGATCCCCAGCGCGGCGCCCCACAACAGCAGCATGATGAACATCTCTTCGCGGGCTTCGGAAATCGCCACCCAGAAGCCGTGGTTATCGGCGTTTTTCGGCGTACGAAAGAACGGAATACTGGTGGTGAAAAAGCCATACAGCACCGCCTTGGCGATGGTGTGCGACAACGCCAGCCCGGCCAGGGCCGCGCAGAATGCGTCCTTGAGGTTCACGCCGACGGCGCGGCGGTACAGGAAGATGATCTTGCCCACCTTGAACACGAACAGCGCCAGTGGCGGGATCGCGAAAATCAGCAGCGGCGGGTCGACCCGCGCTGGCACGATGATCATCGCCGCCGACCACAACAGCGCGCCGACGGTAAAGAAGATGTTCATGCCGTCCGCCACCCACGGCAGCCAGCCCGCAAGGAAGTGGTAGCGCTGGCCACGGGTCAGCTCGGTGTCCTTGCCGCGCAACAGACTCGCGGTGTGGCGCTTGATGATCTGGATCGCGCCATAGGCCCAGCGGAAACGCTGCTTCTTGAAGTCGATGAAGGTGTCGGGCATCAGCCCTTTGCCGTAGCTGTCGTGGTAATACGCAGCCGACAGGCCTTTCTCGAATACCCGCAGGCCCAGTTCGGCGTCTTCGCAGATGCACCAGTCAGCCCAGCCGAGTTCTTCGAGCACCGAACGACGGGTCATGGTCATGGTGCCGTGCTGGATGATCGCGTCGCGGTCGTTGCGGGTGACCATGCCGATGTGGAAGAAGCCCTTGTATTCGGCGTAGCAGAGCTTTTTGAAGGTGCTTTCGTTCTGGTCGCGATAATCCTGGGGCGATTGCACCACGGCGATTTTCGGGTCGGCGAAGTGCGGCACCATGTGCTTGAGCCAGTTGGGCGACACGCAGTAGTCCGAGTCGATCACCGCGATCACTTCGGCGTCCGCTGCGGTGTGCGGGATCAGGTAGTTCAGCGCGCCACCCTTGAAACCGGCCAGGGGCGAGACGTGGAAAAACTTGAAGCGTGGACCGAGGGTTTCGCAGTAGTCGCGCACCGGTTCCCACACCGCCGGGTCCTTGGTGTTGTTGTCGATGATCAGGACTTCATAGTCCGGGTAATCGAGGGCGGCCAGGGCATCGAGGGTCTGTTTGACCATCTCCGGCGGCTCGTTGTAACACGGCACATGGATCGACACTTTCGGACGGTAGTCCGAATCACCTTCCACCGGCAGGAATTCACGGCGACGCTTGTGCGTCCACACCGCTTCGGCCAGCTCGTGGGCTTCGGTCAGCAACACGATGAACACGCCCATCGCACCCAGTGCCAGCAGGAATCCGACGGTCAGGCTGAACCAGGTGCTGTACTGCTGGCTGTAGTCGTAGCCGATCCACACCAGCACCGACCCGCACAGAAACGCGATAAAGGTCAGGAAGGTGCGACCGCGCTGACGCAGCGCCGAGCCATCGATCATCAGCAGGGTCAGCGAGAGCAGGGCCAGCACCACCGAACCGATCGCCAGCACCCGCCATTGCGGGATCGCGACCACCGGCCCTTCAAAGTTGAATTTCTGCTGGCGTGCCGCGTTGAACACGCCCCAATAGGCGCCCGCCGAGCCTTCGTCGCTGACCTTCCACGGCTGGTCGAACGCCTCGATCACGAAATAGTTGAAGCCCTGGCGATTGAGCTTGTTGACCAGCGTGCGCAGGTAGATCGCCTGGTCGGCCGGGGATGATTCATTGCCGCCGCGCATGCGCCCGTTGCTCGGCCAGCCTACTTCAGACAGCAACAGCGGTTTTTTCGGGAACAGTTTCTTCAGGTCCCGGGCACGGTCGAGTACGTACTGGCCGGCCTTGTCCATCGGGATAAATTCCCAGAACGGCAGGATGTGCGCGGCGATCAGGTCGACGTGTTTGGCCAGTTGCGGGTTCTTTTCCCATATGTGCCATTGCTCGGAGGTGGTCACCGGCACTTTCACGGCGGCGCGCACCCGGTCCAGCAGCACGATCAGCGCTTCGGGGGTGATTTCTTCACGGAACAGCGCTTCGTTGCCCACCACCACGCGCACCACGCTGCGCGAGCTGTTGGCGATTTCGATGGCGCGCTGGACTTCACGCTCGTTGCGTTCCAGGTCCGGGCTGATCCAGATACCCAGGGTCACGCGCAGGCCGAACTCTTCGGCCAGCTTGGGGATATCACCCAGGGTGCCGTCGACCGAGTAGGTACGGATGTTGTCCGTCAGCTTGCTCATGATTTCGAGGTCGCGACGCATCTGGTCGTCGCTCGGGTATTGGTTTTTCTGCGGGTACTGGCCCTGCTGGAACGGCGAGTAGGAGAACCCCGAGATCTGTTCCGGCCAGTTGGGAGTGGTGACCGGGCGGTTGATCAGCGCCCAGAAACCGGTGAACAGCGCGGCAATTGCCAGCACCACCACCAGGTTGAGTCCAAATTTACGCGATGACATGGCGATTTCGGGTTCCAAAGGGTGTGGAACGAAAAGAGGCGTCGGCCTACGCCGAACGGCGCGCATCCTACACCGGCCTTTCCCTGAGCGTACAGCAAGCCGGGAAAAACCTGACTTTGGGCAGCGAAACGCTCGCTAAGTTCTTCACCTGTCAGTTGTCGCTTAAAACTTGCCGCTGCGTAGCCCATAATGCGCGCCGGTTTTTGGGGTAATGGTTATGAGCACAGAAGATCCACGGTTTGCAGGCGTCGCTCGCTTGTATGGCATTGAAGGCCTTGAGCGCTTGAAAGCGGCCCATGTGGCGATCGTCGGCGTCGGCGGCGTCGGCTCCTGGGCGGCGGAGGCCATGGCCCGTTGCGGGGTGGGCGAGATTTCGCTGTTTGACCTGGACGATGTCTGCGTCAGCAACAGCAATCGCCAGTTGCATGCGCTGGACAGCACCGTCGGCAAACCCAAGGTCGAGGTCATGGCTGAGCGTCTGCGCGGCATCAACCCCGCGTGCACGGTGCATGCGGTGGCGGATTTCGTGACCCGCGACACCATGGCTGAATACATCACGCCGAACATCGATTGCGTGATCGACTGCATTGACGCGGTCAACGCCAAGGCCGCGCTGATTGCCTGGTGCAAGCGCCGCAAGATCCAGATCATCACCACCGGCGGCGCGGGCGGGCAAATTGATCCGACGCTGATTCAGGTGTGCGACCTGAACCGCACGTTCAACGACCCACTGGCCTCGAAAGTGCGCTCGACCCTGCGTCGCGACTATGGTTTTTCGCGTACGGTGACGCGCCATTACAGCGTGCCTTGTGTGTTTTCCAGTGAGCAACTGCGCTATCCGAAGCCGGATGGCAGCATCTGTTTGCAGAAGAGTTTTGTCGGGGATGGCGTGAAGCTTGACTGCGCGGGTGGGTTTGGTGCGGTGATGATGGTGACTGCGACGTTTGGGATGGTGGCGGCGACCAAGGCGGTGGATAAGATTGTGGCTGGGGTGCGCAGGCCTTCGGAGCGGGTTAAGGCGAATTAGGTGGGGGGTGGGGTACATATCCGTTGCTGCGGTAACGGCTGATAGGGGTTCCGCCCTTACGGCGGGTCACTTTTTGAAGAGCGCAAAAAGTAACCAAAAACGCATCGCCCCACCACTTGGCACCTCGCTTAGGCTCGGTGTGCCGGCACGCAGGCTTGAATCCGTGGGCCGCCGCAATGGGCCATCCCTGGCCCAGTGCGGCTAACCCGGCGTTCTGCCGGGTTACCCACGGATTCAAACCTGCGTTCGGCCAGCGTGGTTGACGGGGCGCCTAAGATCAAGATCAAGATCAAAAGCCAAAACAAAGCAGATCAAAAGCAGTGTGATATCCAGCAGGCAAATGGAGATCCTAATGTGGGAGGGGGCTTGTCCAGTGTCTGGCAGAGGATCCCGGTCGGCTCTCAGGCCGCCGCGCTTTTGCTTTTGATCTGAGGCGCCCCGAGTCTAGGCGAGGCACCAAGTGTTGGGGCAAGAGCAGCCGTTAGCGCAGCAACGGACAGGCACCCAGCCCCATCAATTTTGCATGCGCGCCAAGCCCCGCATGCGCTGCAAAACCGCATTCAACCCATTACTGCGCGAAGGCGACAACTGCCGGGACAACCCCAGTTGATTGAACCAATCAGACAAATCCACCGCCTGCAGCTCAGCCACCGACAGCCCATTAACCCGCGCCAACAACAGGGCCACCAACCCGCGAATCATCCGCGCCTCGCTGCTGGCCGCAAACTGCCAGTGCCCATCCTGCAGGCAGCCCACCAACCACACCTGGCTTTCGCAGCCCTGCACCAGGTTGGCCTCGACCTTGTCTTCCTCCGCCAGTACCGGCAGCCGCTCGCCCCATTGCATGAGCATGCGCGCGCGCTGCTCCCAGCTGCCTACGGCCTGGAACGCCTGCAATGCGGCCACTGCATCCACTGGCAATTCGCTCATCGCAACATATCCAGGGCCTGATCCAGCGCCGCGAAGAATCGCTCCAGGTCATCCGAGTCGTTGTACAGCGCCAGCGATACGCGGATTGCCCCGGGCAACTGCATGGCCTTGAGCAGCGGCATCGCGCAATGGTGACCGGCACGAATAGCAATGCCCTGTTCGGTCAGCAGGTGAGCCAGGTCGGCATTGTGTACGCCCTCGACCACGAAGCTGACCAGCGCGGCCTGTGGCGTGCCCAAAACGCGCACGCCGTTGCGCGCGTTCAGGCCGCGCAGCAGGTAGTCATGCAGGGCCGCTTCATGCGCCATGACGGCTTGCGGGTCCAGTGAACTCAGGTAATCCAGGCTGGCGCCCAGGCCGATCACGCCGGCAATCGGCGGTGTGCCGGCCTCGAAACCCAGTGGCGCGGGGCGAAAGCTCGCCGCATGGTAGTCGGCCTGTTGCACCATCTCGCCGCCAAATTGCCAGTGACGCAGATGATGCAGGGCTTCGTTGCGGCCAAACAGCACGCCGACACCGTCCGGACCGTAGAGTTTGTGGCTGGAAAACACATAGAAGTCGCAGTCCAGGGTTTGCAGGTCGTGGCGACCGTGCACGATGCCTTGGGCGCCGTCGACCACGCTCAGGGCTCCCCGCGCGCGGGCCAACGCCAGCAAGGGATGCAGGGGTTGCCAGGTGCCGAGCACATTGGACAATTGGCTCACCGCCAGCAGACGCGTACGCGGGCCGATCAGTTCCGCGGCGGCGTCGAGGTCGATCACACCGGCCGCATCGAGCGGCAATACCACCAGCTTCAGTGCGCGGCGTTTGGCCAGTTGCTGCCAGGGCAGCAGGTTGGCGTGGTGCTCCAGGGCGCTGATGACCAGCTCATCGCCCGCATTGAACAAGTGCTCAAGGCCATAGGCCAGAAGGTTCAGCGCCGAGGTGGCGCCGTGAGTGAACACGATTTGCCCGCTGTCGCCTGCGTTGAGCCACTGCGCGACCTTTACACGGCTGTCTTCGAACGCCTGGGTGGCATGGGCCCCCGGCAGATGCTGGGCACGGTGCACATTGGCGGCGCCATTGGCGTAGTAATGGCTGATCGCATCCAGCAAGGCCTGGGGTTTTTGGGTGGTGGCGGCGTTGTCCAGGTAGGTCTGGTCCTGCCGTTGCAGGGTGGCAAGGGCCGGGAAATCGGCGCGCCAGGGGGAGGGCACAAGCATGGTGGTCAAGACTCGTATAAGCGAACCGCACCCCGAGGGCGCGGCCCGCCAG
>CATOTO010000057.1:0-12203 GCA_951812925.1 Calliopum simillimum | reverse complement strand
TATAGGATGTTTTTATGCATATTATGCTTAAATTTATCAGTAAATCACCTGACTAACAATGCTTTTGGGCCTATCCGCTTGGCCCCACATCTTCTTCCTTCACTGAAAAAATAGGGAACGATAGTATTTATTTCATCACACAGGTGAAGTATTGCAGGTAATACCGAACCGGGAATAGGTCTTAACCTGTACCGTGCAAGTAAAGTAGCGCTTAATATTCTGGCACGTGGTATTCATATGGATATCAGACAGGATGGGCATACCGTCTTATCTGTACACCCGGGCTGGGCGGCTACTGAAATGGGAACGATGAATGGTGCAGTTGAGGCATAGATTGACATCGGGACCAGCGTTAAAGGAATAACTGATTTGATTGAACAGTATCGTAACGATAAAGACTATCTGTTCCTTGACTACGAAATAATACCTAACCGTGATAATGATTCAAATATACAACCAGCAATATCACTGGTTTTTTTAATTTCTTTTATTACTGTGTATACAGTTGAACGAGCAATTTTCATCTGTTTCGCTATTAATGTTGCCCCAACTCCGCGGGCATGCAATGCGGCTATCTGAAGTCTGTTTACTGATCGCTTTCGTCCAAATTTTATACCTTTTAGTCTGGCTTCCTGTCGTCCTTCATTTGTTCGCTCAAGGATGCGCTGACGTTCAGCCTGCGCCACAGCCGACAGAATGGTGACGACCATTTTCCCCATTTCCCCGTCAGTGCTTATCCCGTCATCAATAAACCGGACAGCCACTCCCTGGGCGTCGAATTCCTTTATCAGCTGTATCATGTCAGCGGTGTCTCGACCGAGGCGGTCAAGTTTCTTAACCATAATTACATCGCCTTCTTCCACTTTTATTCTCAGAAGATCCAGTCCCTCCCTCTCAGTAGAGCTGCCTGATGCTTTATCAGTAAAGATGCGATTTCCTTTCACACCGGCACCTTTGAGTGCCCTGATTTGAATATCGAGTGACTGTTGGCTGGTTGATACGCGCGCATAACCAAAAAGCCGCATAAAATGTACCTTAAATCGATTATCGGACATTAAGTGTCTAGTATCTCAAAAAAACGATTTAATAGACAGAAAAGTTAGACCATTTTATGATGTCCGATAATTTATAATATTTCGGACGGTTGCAGGATTGTTAATGAATGACCGCCAAGCAGGGAGGTCGATATGCCCGTTGATTTTCTGACCACTGAGCAGGAACAGAATTACGGTTGTTACGTTGCAGAACCCAATGACGTGCAGTTAGCGCGCTATTTTCATCTTGACGAGCGGGATCTTGGTTTCATTTACCAGCGGCGGGGAAAGCATAACCGCCTGGGAATAGCGCTTCAGCTCACAACAGCCCGTTTTCTGGGAACCTTCATTACGGATTTAACCCAGGTTCTACCCGGTGTTCAGCATTTTGTCGCCGTACAGCTTAATATACGCCGTCCGGAAGTTCTCTCACGCTATGCCGAACGTGACACCACGCGCAGGGAGCATACCGTGCAGATAAAGGAGTATTACGGCTATCATGAATTTGGCGATTTTCCGTGGTCTTTCCGCCTGAAACGTCTGCTGTACACCCGCGCATGGCTCAGTAATGAACGCCCCGGTCTGATGTTTGATTTTGCCACCGCGTGGCTGCTTCAGAATATGATTCTGTTGCCTGGAGCAACCACACTTGTACGTCTCGTCAGTGAAATACGCGAAAGGGCAAATCAGCGGCTCTGGAAAAAGCTGGCCGCGCTGCCTGACAGTTGGCAGACCGCTCGCGTCACGGAGCTACTGGAAATTCCTGAGGGGCAGCGCATTTCGCCACTGGAGCAATTGAAAAAGGGGCCGGTCACCGTCAGCGGTCCGGCGTTTACTGAAGCGCTGGATCGGTATACCCGACTGCGAAACCTTGAGTTTTCCCGACTGAACTTTACCGGCCTGCCCGCCATACAGTTGCGTAATCTGGCCCGTTATGCAGGCATGGCGTCGGTAAAATACATCGCACGTATGCCACAGGAGAGAAAGCTGGCCGTACTCACCGCATTTGTTAAAGCACAGGAGACTACAGCACTGGATGAAGCCGTTGATGTGCTCGATATGCTGATACTGGATATCACCCGTGCGGCGAAGAATACGGGGCAGAAAAAGCGTCTCAGGACTCTAAAAGATCTTGACCGGGCAGCGCTGCTGCTGGCACGCGCATGTTCATTGTTGCTGGATGATCAGGCTGATGAAGCGGAACTGAGGCAGGTCATATTCAGTAGCATATCGAAAAGCAGACTGGCAGAATCCGTCAGCAAAGTTAATGAGCTGGCGCGGCCTCAGAACAACAATTTTCATGACGAAATGGTGGAACAGTATGGTCGTGTGAACCGTTTTCTGCCGGCGGTATTGCGTGACCTGCATTTCCACGCTGCGCCAGCCGGAGAACATATGCTGGCCGCGATTCATTATCTGACCGAACTAAACGGCTCGAAAAAACGCATCCTTGATGATGCTCCTGAACATATTATTACCGGTCCCTGGAAACGCCTGGTGTACGATGCGGAAGGTCGGATACAACGTGCTGGTTACTCGCTTTGTCTGCTGGAGCGCCTTCAGGATGCATTGCGACGCCGGGACATCTGGCTGAAAAACAGCGATCGCTGGGGAGATCCCCGCGAGAAGTTGTTGCAGGGGGAAGAATGGCAGGCTCAGCGGGTCCCCGTCTGCCGGGCACTAGGGCATCCCACCGATGGACATAAAGGCGTACAACAGTTAGCGGTCCAACTGGATGAAACCTGGAGAGCAGTTGCATCCCGCTTTAAAGGAAATGCGGAAGTCCATATCTGCAATGACGGTAAATATCCTTCCCTGACTATCAGCAGCCTGGAGAAACTGGAGGAGCCACCGTCGTTGCTTCGTCTAAACAATCGAGTCAGACAACTGCTCCCACCGGTAGATTTGACGGAGCTGTTGCTTGAGATAGATGCCAGAACGGGATTTACACGTGAGTTTACGCATGTCAGTGAATCCGGGGCTCGAGCACAGGATCTACATATTAGCCTGTGCGCGGTACTGATGGCTGAAGCCTGCAATATCGGACTGGAACCGCTGATAAAGCACAATATACCGGCACTGACGCGCCACCGACTCAGTTGGGTGAAACAGAATTACCTCCGGGCAGAAACGCTGGTCAGTGCCAATGCCCGCTTGGTTGATTTTCAGTCCACACTGGAGCTTGCTGGCCGCTGGGGTGGCGGCGAGGTGGCTTCAGCTGACGGCATGCGCTTTGTCACGCCAGTGAAAACGGTCAATTCCGGGCCGAACAGAAAATATTTTGGTTCTGGGCGTGGCATCACCTGGTACAACTTCGTCTCTGATCAGTACTCTGGATTCCACGGCATCGTTGTCCCCGGCACATTACGGGACTCCATTTTTGTGCTTGAAGGTCTTCTTGAACAGCAGACAGGGCTGCATCCGGTTGAGATCATGACAGACACAGCCGGTACCAGTGACATTATCTTTGGCCTGTTTTGGCTACTTGGGTATCAGTTTTCCCCTCGTCTGGCTGATGCCGGTGAAGCCGTATTCTGGCGAGTGGATAAATCGGCAAATTACGGTGCACTTGATGAGTTGGCCCGTGGGTGTGCAGATCTGTCTAAGGCAGAAAATCAGTGGGATGAGATGATGCGAACGGCGGGTTCGCTGAAGCTGGGTGCCATTCATGCTTCAGAACTCATTCGCTCACTACTGAAAAGCTCACGGCCGTCAGCGCTGGCTCAGGCTATCATGGAGGTGGGCCGTGTAAACAAGACGCTGTATCTTCTTAATTATATTGATAATGAAGATTATCGTCGTCGGATCCTGATGCAACTAAATCGGGGAGAGAGCCGCCATGCAGTGGCGCGTGCAATTTGTTACGGACAGCGCGGTGAGATCAGAAAACGATACCGTGAGGGGCAGGAAGATCAACTCGGGGCACTGGGGCTGGTCACTAACGCAGTGGTACTGTGGAACACGCTTTATATGCAGGAAGCACTGAGCTGGATGCGAAGTAATGGAGAAGAAACCAGGGATGAGGATATCGCCCGTTTATCCCCACTGATGCACGGGCATATCAATATGCTGGGGCATTATACGTTCACGCTATCCGATGATATTTTAAACGGAGACTTGAGAGAATTAAATTTCAATTTAAACAATTAATTATCTCCTTAACGTACGTTTTCGTTCCATTGGCCCTCAAACCCCTTGATCATTTTTTCCTGATGCTCCCTGTCTGGCCATCAGCAAATACTGGTGGGGCAGGGACACATCCTGCGCTGACCTGGCCTGCCAGCCGCAATCGTTAAGCAGCACCACCACGCCATCAACGTTACCGACAGCATCGAGATATCACCGACGTTGGACCGTTTGATGTGGTGGTGGTCAGCTACGGCCTGCTGCTGCAGGATGCCTCGGCGTTTGGCGACCGGCAATGGCACAGCGTGGTACTCGATGAGGCGCAGGCCATCAAGAACGCACAGACCCAGCGGGCGCGAGCCGTGACGGCACTGAAGGCCGATTTTCGCCTAGCGCTGAGCGGCACCCCGGTTGAAAACCATCTGGGTGAGCTGTGGAGTTTGTTCCGTTTCCTCAATCCGGGCCTGCTGGGCGGGCTTAAATCGTTTGGCCAACGCTTTGTCGGGCCGATGGAACGAGGGGAGCGAACGGCCGGCGACGCGCTGAAACAGCTGATCAAACCCTTCGTCCTGCGCAGGACCAAGAGCCAAGTGCTTGATGAGCTGCCGCCCCGTACCGACATTCTTCAGCGTATCCCCCTCAGTGAAGAGGAATGCCACTGGTATGAGGCGCTGCGGCAGCAGGCGGTGGACCGGATGAAAGGGGAAGGTGACGACGTCAGCCCACTGCAGGTGCTGAAGGAAATCACCCGGCTGCGGCGCTTCTGCTGCCATCCTTCGCTGGTGCTGACCGACCTTCCGTTGGTGGGCAGCAAGTTGACGGCCTGCCTAGACATCATCGACGAGCTGCGGGAAAACCGGCATAAGGCACTGGTATTCAGCCAGTTTGTCGACCACCTGAACCTGGTGCGGCATGCTCTGGACGAACGGGGTATCCGCTATCAGTACCTGGACGGCGCAACTTCGCCGGCGGAACGGAGAAAGCGGGTCAGCGCCTTCCAGTCAGGGGAAGGTGAACTGTTTTTGATAAGCCTGAAAGCCGGAGGCACCGGGCTTAATCTGACTGCAGCCGATTATGTGATCCATCTCGACCCGTGGTGGAATCCGGCGGTCGAAGATCAGGCCAGCGATCGCGCGCATCGAATGGGCCAAGAACGGCCGGTCACGGTATACCGGCTGGTGATGGAGGGAACCATCGAGGAACAGATCGTCAGCCTTCACAGCCGTAAGCGGCAGCTGGCCGACGAACTGCTGGAAGGCAGCGATAGCGTGGCGCGCCTGGATACCCAGGCCCTGCTGGCCGTTCTTCGCGGACAATGACGTCGGGCAACGATCGGGTTATTGAGTCAAGTTTTCTTGTGTAGCCAGACATAAAAAGGAGTGGCCCGGCAATCACCAGAAAACCGGCCGTTTTTCTGGCGGTACGGAGCGTCTCAGGGAGCGTGCGCGAGCGTCTCAGTAATGTGGTTCAGAATCAATTAATGTGGTTTCATTCTCAAATAAAGTGATTTGAAACGGTATTTCATTCTCACGGAATGTGGTTTGAAATGGGGGCATTATTGCGCGTCAGAGCGATCCTGATTGCGCGTCACTACAGGTAGCTACGGGCGGATCATGCCCGACATGCTGCCAGGTCTGGGCCACATCCGCGACGAGCGCCAGTGGCGGAGATATCTGCAGGCGCAGTACGGCCGGTACTGGAAGGTGCACTTTGCGAAGAAGACCCGGGGAGCCTGGCACAGCGTGAAATACCTGGGCCGGTACCTGAAGCGGCCACCGGTATCGGCTTCCCGCCTGCGGCACTATGGCGGCGGCGCGGTGGTTCATCACTACCTCGATCACCGCTCGGGGAAGCATAAACGCCAGACGCTGAGCCAGGAAGAGATGATCGGGCGCTATATCAGCCACGTTCCTGCCCGCCATTTCAAAATGGTGCGTTACTCCGGTTTTCTGGCCAATCGCAAGCGGGGAGCGCTGCTGCCCCGGGTGTATGAAGCCCTGCAGATGCAGGCGCGGGAAAAACCGGAGAAGCCGGGTTTTGCGGTGCTGATGAAGGGGTTTGTGGGTACGGATCCGTACAAATGTATCCTGTGCGGTGACCGGCTGCGTTTTGCCGGCGCCCAGGCCGGCACGCATGCGACGGAATTACTGTCGGAAAGGCTGCGTGAAATGGAGAAAAAACGATGGCTGCGGATGCCAGAGCTGGATCAGTGTGCCTGAAAAATGGCTTTCCGGTTAAAAACATATCAGAAACGGCATTTTCACATACAGGGGTTCTACGCCGGAACCGCCGAAATTTCCGTTACGCCATTTCAGCCCGACTGCTAGCGCATCCAAGGGACTGTTTGGAGAACGGAAATAGTGCCCCCCATCCGAGTTAGCTGATCTGCTTTCTAAAAAAACCACTTTTTGGTCTCATTGCTGCATCAAAATTTCAGAAAATAAGTCCGCTTTTCGCTCAAAGTTGCCTATCAAAGTGGTCAAGCTTTACCATAGCTCAGAGGTACAAAAAATAACCTTAACATACAAGAATTTTCGATATCCAAACTGCCCCCAATCAGACACAACTGGCTCATCAATGGGGTATCAGTGTCAGAAATCTTAGCCGCCTGTTTCATCAGGAAACCGGGCTAACCTTCAGCCAATGGCGTCAGCAGGCAAAAATACTCTCCTCACTTCAATGGATTTTCGCCGGATTGCCCATAAAAGAAGTGGCCTGTCTGAGCGGCTATAGCAATGTCAGCTCCTACATTGAGATATTTCGGGAACGATTTGGGAAAACGCCGGGACAGTTTAAGGAAACCGACAAATCTTTCGCAACACCATTAACAGGTAATAGTGTTTTAAATTGATATTTAACAATGGGTTGTGTTGCTAACGTGGTTTTTTACAGCATTGGCCTTCAAACCCCGGAACCGTCAAAATTCCGTTAAGTCATTAGCAGGTCAGGCGCGAGCGACTTCAACCTTCTTTACCGGCGACCGCCAACTCCACCTGCTCAATGGCGAGGCGCAGCGGCAGATACTCGCTGCCGGGCACCCCGGAAAAGATACCCTCCAGCTTTTTCAGCTCCGCAAGCAGTGCAGGAGCCGTTGTTTCCTCACCACGTAATGCAATCCTGAAGCAACAGTTTCCCAGAAGGCAGCACGCCATATGCCAGTTGTCCGGAGCACAATCAAAATCCGTCATCAGACCTCCGTTTAAGCCCCGTTCGCCGATCCTGTTTCCAGCTGTTTAATGGCCAGCTGAAGTGAAAGCGCACCCGGACCTGCAGGGTTCTGCTCTTTCGCCAGCGCCTCTTTAAGCGTGGATGTAAGCGCTGTACGCAAAGGGGCTTCACCCCGCGCCATCATCCTGAAACAGAGGTCACCCACCATAAAGCTGGACTCCAGTGATAACCAGTCTCCGGTTATCTCGTCGTCGTCAAAATCGTCATCCTTCATGACCTCCCCCTGCCCGTCACCGTCAGTTGATGTACGGATAATAAGCCGGACCGTATTTTGAGGTCAATTTTAGCGGTGCCCGGATGTCTTCCCATGCGCGTCAGCGCATAAAGGCGACAGCGGGTGTTTCATTTGACTCTGCGGGCCAGGGTCGCCGTGACGCGGCGCAGCCGCCCTGCACTGATAGATATCACCAATCCCACCCCCCGCCCTGTTAAGCCAGACCCGCTTACCGCTATGAAGAAGCCTGTTTGCGCCGTCGGAGTGGTCCGGTCGGAGACCGGGCGTATCTCCGCGTTAGCGGGCCGTCAGGGCCGCTTACGGGCGTGTATTCAGAACCTGAAGCCACGCGTCTTAAAGCCACAACGCTGATAGTTACAACACCCGGTATCAAAGCCACACGGTTCCGGGCCTCCGGCCCGGGGCGGCGCGGCTTTGCAGCGGGGCTGATGTGGCGTGAGTGCGGTGCGTCACGCCTGCCCCTGTTTCTGCCCCGGGGTTTTATCCCGGGGAGCTATTTCCGTCTTTTCTGACTAAGCGAGAGGGGCTTCAGACCGGCGCGGTGTTCTGCTCTGAGCAAAGCGAAGAGAGCTACCCCGATGCCTTGCGCAGCAGGCTCCGGGTACTCTTTCTTTAGAAAGCATGTTTTGTTCAGAAGTAACGTTCGAAGTTAACGGTAACCGCTGAGGGGGTTTCGAAGTTAATGAGGGTTGAGCGTCGGGTTTGTCGTGCTGTTCGAAGTTAATGGTGAGTTTGTGGGGTCGTCGTGGCGATATTGTTGGCGGTGAAGGTGAGAGCGGGCAGAAAAATGACGTCAGGGAGGGGTTCTGGCCGGATTGCGCGCAGGGGGCGTCCTGCCGGGCATCCGGAGATGCCAGCATACGACGCGCGGAGGCCGCGGGGAGAGACAGAGAGAGGTGTACGGCGGTATTACGGCAGCGGAACGCCGGCGCGCTCCAGCAGCAGACGGTAGTATTTCTCGGCGTCAGTCACGTTCAGCTGCGGGTACTCCGCCCTGACGGACTGCTCCAGCTTCATCTGCACGGCCATGGTCAGCTCGCCGCCCGCGGCGTAGCGGTGCCAGGCGTTCCGGTAGCGGTCGCTGCCCTTAGCCGGGCGCAGCTGCCGCAGGTTCCCGGCGTGGCCGTCCAGCGCACGCTCGATGTCGGAGGTCACGCGCTCCTTTTCGGCACGCAGCTCGGGGCTGACCACCCAGCGCTTTATTTTCTTCAGGCGGTTCTTCAGGGAGTGATGGCCGTCGATATTGATGCCCAGGCGGGCCATTTTGAGCTGGTGACGGGCGTATTTATCGCGCAGGGACTCCGCGATGCCCGAGGCGACCGCCCACTGGCGGTACCGGTGCAGCCAGGTGCGAATGTCCTCCACGGACATGCCGCGCGAGGTAAAGAAGGATTCGGTCAGGAAGATGCGCATCGGCTTGTTCTGGCCGGAGTCCGCATCGCGGTCGCGGTGAACGACTACATAGTCCAGCTGCTCGAGCACGCGCAGCGCGTTCAGCAGCACGTCGTAAGCCTTGCGACCGCTTTCGTAAACGTGCAGCACGCCCATGCGGCGCGCCATATCCTCAACCGGGAGCATGACTTCGAACATGTACTCGCTGTCCGGGCTGTAGTCGCAGTTTGCGGCCAGCACCAGAGACAGGGCGCTCAGGGCCTCGCGGCTCTCGGAGCGGGCGGTGATGCGCATCGGCTTTGGGCGAAACGTGCGGTCGAACATGCGGCTGTAGGGGGTGTACCCCTTCTGACGCAGGGCAATCAGGTCGGCGTTGCGGCACCAGTCGTGGTGACGGATGCAGGCCACGACCTTAGACGCCATGCCGCGCGGGGTTTTCCCGTTGAATTCAGGCTGATGATTGCGGTGCGTCTTCGGCTGGCCCCTGCGCAGCGAGTTGGACTCACCACGGCGGGAAGGACGGTACGCACCGGCGGGTGCTGTGGCAGCACCGGTCGGAGAAATCGTAAAGATACGTTCAGACACGGCTCCCTGCGCTTATGTTGCGCGGGGGGAGTTGACCTTTAAAAGGCATAAAACTATACTCCCTGCATAGAGCAACAAACTCTATACAGTTTTAGTGAGCCCCGTTAGTCTTCTCTGGTCGCCAAACTTAGAGGAAGATTATCGGGGTTTTTGCTTTTCAGGCTCGCGTAATTAGTCTATCGAAACCTGTTCCCTGCCACCTTACGGCGTGGCCAGCCAAAAATACTTAACTGTCAGTAATCTACCACTCGCTCCCTGAAGAATGCAAATATTTACGTTTCTTCAGTTCTTCGCTTGAACTCATGTTCAATAATCATCTCAAGCATCTGCGCCTGAGTTACCCCATCTTTGGATGCTAAAGTCTCAAGCTGCTCTTTCTGCTCGTTAGAAATCACAGCATGCAAAGCTCTGTGAGTTTCACTACGGCGTTCGAGGGATGCCTTCTGCCTTTCTTTGGCAGGCACCGGATTACCTTTACGATATGTACGCTTTACTTTCGATGGAGAAGTACCGGCATTTTCGAGCTGCGACATCTTGCCTCCCCATAATAAAAATGGATCATTGGCTGAGAATACTACAGATCTCTTAAATCAGCGACTTAACCTTTACTGCGGCGATCGGGCTGCGTTGGCGCACAGCCCGGCCAGAGAAGTGAAAGAGGGAGTGGTGTGACTCAGTATGTGGACTGCCAGTCTTTGCCCCCGTCCCATCGTGACTGCCAGTGCGCCAGATAGGTCTGCGCCAGCGCCGGCACCTCACGTACCACCAGGGCGTTCTCGGAGTTCGATTCGGCCGCGCTGCGGGTGTAGTTATACGAACCCAGCTGGACGTTCTGCCCGTCGGTGATGATGACTTTGTCATGCATGATTTTGTACTGCCCGTTGGTGCGCAGCGGGATACCCGCATTCACCACCACGTTCATCGCGGACTGGCTTGCCCTGCTGCGGTTCCCCCTGTCGTCTACAACCACCCTGACGTCCACGCCGCGGCGCTTAGCCGCAACCAGCGACTTCACCACGTCGGGTGAGGTAAAGCTGTACCCCATCAGCCTGATGCTCTCCCGCGCGTCGTCCAGCGTGCGCAGCACCAGCTGCTGCGCGCTGCCCTCAGGCGAAAAGCCGGCGTCAATCGAAGGCGCCGCCACGGCAGCACCGGTGGAGAAGGTCAGCCACAGCGCGGTGGCCAGTATTCCCGTGTTCAGTTTCATGTCAGTTTTCCGGTAAGTCCGGCCTCAGCCGGTCAGTCAGTGTAAAAGCTCATAAGCCGGCGGCGGCGCGCCTGTCATCCTCGCGGATCTGCGCGTGATGTTCGCGCGACCACTGCAGCGCGCTCAGCCACGCCGGTTCGCTGATTTCACAGGCGGTCCGGTTTATTGACTCCAGTGCGTCGGCGGCGTAAGGGCTGAGCGCCACGCCCTCCACATCTTCGTCAGTCACCACGAGCGCCGCCATAAGCAGGGCATGCTCAGCGTCACCGCACACGCCCCCTGTCACCCGCAGGCGGGCCCGCGAAACGAGCAGGTTGCCCTCGTGCCACGCCAGAAGGCGCAGGGTTTTCCAGTTTTCCGGGGCAGGCAGAGGCCGCCGCCCGCCGGGTACGGTCGTCATAAAATCATCCTTACGTGATGGCGCGCCGCGCGGCGCGCGGCGCGCGCGGGGAGTCCGGGATGGACCTGGTCTGGGTGGGTCGGATGGAAGCGCAGGGTTTACTGTGCCGGTGCCTTACCGGGCGCCGGCGCCACGTAGTTCTGCGCGGCTTTATCAATCGCCTCGCGTCCCGCGGACATCCGGCGCGGCTCGCGCAGGCGGACCTCATAACCGCGCCCGCGCGCGGGGAGGCCTGCCCTCACCATCTGCCACAGCACCGCAGAACGCACCGCGGCCGAAGGCGGGCGCTTCCAGCAGTATTCGCACTCGAGGGCAAACTCGCCGACCGCCGCCAGCGCCGGGTCGGTCAGCACCAGCCGGCTGGTGTTCTGCTTCCCGTCCGGCGCGTCGAGCGCCTGCAGAATGCGCTGCACGCGGTCGGCACGCACGTAGCTGCGGCGCAGGCGGAACGGCATCGTGGCCAGCAGCCCCGCTTCGGACGGCGGGTTGACCTCCAGAAAGCGGTTGATGCGCACCGCCTCCTTCGTGAACTTGTCGGCGTCGCTGATGTACAGCGAGCTGCCGCGCACCACCTGGCCCCTGAACAGGGTGACATTTTCGCCCTCCTGCAGCGCCTGCACCTCCTCCACGTCGACCTTTTTCTTCTCGCTCACCTGGATTCTGGGGGTCGTCGCTCAGGGCCGCTGCCGAGGATGCTGCCCTGCTGCATCATGGCGCTCATGTGCGCGCGGTATTCGGTGCCGGCCATCAGCTGCAGAATTTCCAGCGTGTCCTTCGGATCCATGATTTTGCCGGTGATGCGCACGCCCATGTTGGCAATCAGCGTCCACACCGCGTCGCCCGCTGCCGTCTTCAGGCGCTGCACTTCCTGCCCCGCCAGCAGCAGGCAGTAGCCCAGCGAGCGTATCTGGGTGGCCAGCTCGCCGAGCTTTTCGCTGTAGCCGGCACCCACTCGTCAATAATCCAGAGCAGCGGAAAGCGGTCCTTAAACTTCCG
>CATOTO010000056.1:0-15302 GCA_951812925.1 Calliopum simillimum | reverse complement strand
CCAGCGGTTGGCGTAGTCATTCTGAACTTCGTGATCGTCCCACGTTGCGACACTGGGTGCCGCGGCATGCAGCGCCTGCAGGTCCGGGTCGGTTTTGTACAGCGCGTAACGGTTGCGGTAGTCACTCAAGGTCGAAGCGTCGCCGCTTCCATGGGCACGAATAATCTTGCCTGAGTCCGGCGCGTAGGAACTTTCGTAGATGTAGTCGCCCAGAAAAAACACAAGGTCAGGTTGCTCCGCAGCCAGATGGCGATAGGCACTGAAGTAGCCGCGCTCCCAGTGGGAGCACGACACAAAACCCAGACGTGCCGCCGCCATGGCGTGCGCTGGCGGCGTTTGTGCGCGCCTGACCCACCGGGCTCTGTGCACCCAGTCCGTCGAACTGATACCAATACGGTCTGCCCGGATCAAGCCCGCCGACCTCGACATGCACCGAATGGGCGAAAGTGCCGGTCGCCATCACCTCGCCTTGCCGGACGATGCGCGTCATCGCCGCATCGCTGGCCACCCGCCAACGCACCGGCACCGGCCGACTCAACCCACCGCGTCCATCGACGGCATTGAAGACCGGTGCAAGGCGCGTCCAGATCACAAAGCCATCGGGCAACGGATCACCCGATGCCACGCCGAGGGTAAATGGATAATCCACCCCGGCGCTGCGCGCAAACGGGCTGAGGAGTGAAAACGCCGTCGCGACGGCCAGTCCGCCGAGTACCCGCCTGCGGTCGTGGTTCACTGCGTCGTTCACAGGCCGTTCTCCCAGTCATCACGCACGCTGGCGAACGTCAGTAAATCCTCATATAGGCCATTCTTTAAAAAGGCCTGGCGCGAACAGCCCTCAAAGCGCAGGCCGATTTTTTCCATCACTCGGGCCGACTCCTTGTTGCGGGCAAAACATTGACTGCCCACACGCTGCAACCGCAATTCAGTGAAACCAAAGTGCATCAGGGCGCTTGCCGCTTCTGCGGCATATCCCTGGTTGCGAGCGTGCGCCGCGACCCAACCGCCCAGATGACCATAATGATGACGCGCGCTGAGCCGAAGGCTGACGATGCCGATCAACTCACTGGTTTCGCGCACATGCATGCCCAGATTCAGCAACTCGCCGGCGTGGAATTTTTCGCCAAGGCCCGCAATAAAATCCTGCGCAGTCTCCAGGGTATAGGGCGAGGGAAGATTGGCGGTGTTGGTCAGCAATGTTCGGTCCGTTGGCGAGTCTGAAAAGCGTTTCCGCCTGATCGCTTTCCAGCGCTCGTAGCAGCAGTCGCGAGGTGGTCAATCGAGGTAATTCGGACGACATGGCGGTTGGCTCTGGAAGAAAATCGTCCAAGCCTGTACGCGCAATGTGTCAGTTTTAGTACGTCATAAAAACGTAAGGAAAACCCTCTGAAAGTGCCGTGACAGAGCCTTCAAACGGTCAATTAAAGTTAACCAATCGGTCATTTTTGGTTGCTAGCGTATCGCCCCTAATTCAATGACGGGGTAAAGGAATGAGAACCTGGGATGAACCCAAGAAACGCAAGGCGCACATCGAACTGATCCCGATGATCGACGTGATGATGTTTCTCCTGGTGTTCTTTGTACTGGTGAGCCTGAACGTCATTCCGGCACTCGGCATGAAGACCCAGTTGCCCAGCGCCAGCAGTTCGCAGCAGCTCAAACCGCAGAACAAATTCATCCTGACCCTGGGTCTGGAGGGTCAACTGCAACTCGATGGAAAAGACCTCACAGTCGACGCTCTGGTGCCGGCGCTGAAGGCGGCCGAAAAGCCGGATAGCAAATCGACGATCATCGTCAACAGTGACAAGGGCGTTGAAGTCTCGCGCCTGGTGGAAGTGATGGACACCCTGCGCCTGGGTGGCTTCACTTCCGTGTCCATCGCCACGCGCAAGTCCTGATCATGTACGGCCTGTTTCGTGTGCGGCAGCTGCTGGGAAGCGTCCCGGCCGTGATCGCCCTGGTGTTGATTGCAATGGGCATCCAGTCTCAGACCTTGAAAGTCGAACCGGTGTACGACGAGTCGGCGGTCGAGCTGGCGTTGGTCGAGCCGGAGCCGCAAGTGATCCCGGAACCTGTGGTGGAGCCACCACCGCCGCCCGTGATCGAGGATGAAGAGGCAGAACCTGCGCCACCGCCACCTCCCCCCAAGCCCGCGCCAAAACCCGAGCCCAAACCCAAGCCTGTGCCCAAGCCGGTCGTGGCCGCCAAGCCGACTCAGGCGCCGTCCCCTGCACCCGCCAAGCCCGCTGCACCGGCCGTGATCAAACCGACACCTGCCGCAGTCGCCCCGACACCCGCGCCACCGGCACCGCCAAAGGTCGACGGCCAGGCCCTGGAAGGCGGTTATCTCAAGGGCTTACGCAACGATCTGGACACCTACAAGCAGTACCCCACAGGGCGCCAGGCGTCACTCGAACGTCCCAGCGGTGAGGTGGTGGTGTGGTTGCTGGTCGACCGCCAGGGCCGGGTGCTGGATTCAGGCCTGCAAACCCAAGCGTCGAGCATGTTGCTCAACCGCGCCGCCACCAACAGCCTGCGGCGCATCAAGCAAGTCAAACCGTTCCCCGAGCAAGCTTTCGGGGGGCGCAATGAGCAGCGCTTTACCGCCACCTTCAACTACAGCGTGCAATGAGCACCGACACCAGGACGACAGTGATGAGATTCACACGGATTCATCTGGCACTCGTTGCCGCAAGCATGGGCCAGGGCATGGTCATGGCAGATACCCGCGACAGTGACGTCGGCACGATTGGCGTGCAGGGCAAGGCCACTGCGGGTGGCGGCTACATGGTGCAGGAAGAAAGCATCAAGGGTCGTTCGACGGTCACCAAGGAAGCGCTGGATAAACAAACGGCAACCGGCAACGCGATCGACAAACTCAAGTACACACCAGGCCTGAATATCTCCAGCGAAGACAACACTGGTCTGTCGGGCTTTCGCTTCACCATGCGCGGGCTTAACTCCGACCAGGTGGGCACGTCGGTCGACGGCATGCCGATCAACGATTCGGGCAACTACGCGCTGTACTCCAACCTGCTGGGCGATCCGGAAAACATCGACCAGATCTTCGTCACCCAAGGCGCGTCGGAAGCCGACGGCCCGCACATCGGCTCCAGCGGCGGCAACATCGGCATCGTGACGGTACGTCCGACCAAGGAAACCGGGGCGTTCGTCAAAAAGATCGTAGGCAGCAACGCCACCCGCAAGACCTTCGCACGGCTCAATACCGGCGAGGTCAACGGCCTGAGCAACTGGCTGTCTGCCTCTCATACCGAGGGGCAAATGTGGCGCGGCTCGGGCGCCGTGCGCGCCGACAAGGTCGAGTGGAACAGCTTCTTCGACGCAGGCAACGGCAACACCGCGAACCTGATCCTCAAGTACCACGAGCAGGACAACAACAGTTACAGCCAGTTGACCAAAGGCCAGTTCCAGCAAAATGGCCGCAAATATGATCCCTACCCCGCCACACCGACCGTGGGCAGCAACGGCAAGCTCAACAGCTACTACGCCCTGGCGCAGAACCCGTTCCAGACCTTTACCGGCGTGCTCAACACCCAATTCAAACTGGCCGACAACCTGGCCCTGTCGGTGATCCCATATTACTTCTGGGGCAACGGCAGCGGCGTCAACGCTTCGAGTTACGCACTCAACCGTGGCTCGAACACCGGCGGCGTGTTCGACCTGGGCAATCTGCCTACGGCCGCGCAATACAACGCCGACGGGTCTTCAACCACGGGCGTTTACTACCGTCCTTCCCGCACCCAGACCTGGCGCCCCGGCATCACCACCAAACTCAACTGGGACCTGGGCGACCACAGCCTGCAGTTCGGCTACTGGTACGAGCGCGCACGTCAAAGCCAGACCCAGCCGTTTATTGGCCTTAAAAACAGCGGCAAACCGACCGACACCTGGCCGGACGGCGATTCGGTAGTCGATGCCAACGGCAACACCGTGCAGGGCCGCGACCGTTTCACTATTACTCCGGCGCAGAAGGTCTGGGCTCAGGACACCTGGTACATCAACCCGGACTGGACCCTCGTGGCCGGCCTTGCCTACATGAACGTCAAGCGTGATGGCACCAACAACGGCAGCCTCACCGAGCAGCCGGAAAAACGTAATCAGAGCTACACCAAGCTGCTGCCCAATGCGGGCCTCAAATATCAGTTGGATGAGCGTGATCAGTTGTTCTACAGCCTGTCGCGCAATATGCGAATTCCGCAGAACTACGTGCTGTACGACCAAGGCGCAGGTTCCATCGATGCCAAGCCGGAAACCAGCTGGAACCACGAACTGGGCTGGCGCTTCACTGGAGAAGACATGACGGTGGCGGCCACCTTGTTCTACATGCAGTTCAAGGATCGCCAAGTGTCATCCAAAAACGTCAACGGTGATTTCGCCGACATCAACGCAGGCTCCGTCAATAACCGCGGCCTGGAGCTGGAGTGGAGCGGCCTGCTGCCCAATCACTTCAACTACTACACCTCCTACACCTACACCAGGGCCGAGCAGCAGGATGACTTCACCGCCTTCAACGCGGGCCGGGCAATTGTATTGCCCACCAGTGGCAAGCAGTTCCCCAACGTACCCAAAAACATGCTGGCGGCCAATATCGGCTACGACGACGGGCATTTCTACGGCACGTTCGGCGGCAAGTACACCAGCCAGCTTTTCGGCGATTTAACCAACGACGAAGCGATTTCCGGGCGCACCGTGTTCAACCTCGGCGCCGGCATTTACCTGCCGGTGGACAAAAAAGTCGTCAAGGACGCCACCTTGCGCCTGAACGTCGACAACCTGTTCGACAAGAAGTACCTGGACGGCGTGTACACCACCAAGACCAACTCGGGCACCTACAGCGGCTTCAAGGACGGCGACCCTGCGTACATCGTCGGCCTGGACCGCACCGTCACCGTTTCCCTGGAAGCCAATTTCTAATTGCGAGGTCATCCACCATGGACATGAATCTGCTTCACGACATCACCTTCTATGTGATGTATGCCGCGATGGCCATCGCCATCTTCATCGCCATCGAGCGCGGCATCTACTTCGCCTACGTGCGCCGCCAGGCCCGCGCCTTGACCGACGCGTTGGGCGCCAGCGTGCACAGCGAGCGTGACTTGCCGGAGAGTCTGACGTACCGCCCCAGCTTGCCGTTGAACATGGTGCTGCCGGTGCTCGCGCAAAAAGCGTCCCAGGGTTCGCGCAAGGACCTGGACGATGAAATCGAAACCCAGTACCTCAAAACCCGGGCGCCGCTGGCGCGCAGTTTGTGGATCATCGAAACCATCACCACCGCCGCTCCGCTGCTGGGTTTGCTGGGCACCATTCTCGGCATCATCGACACCTTCAAGGCCCTGGCCTCGGCGGGCGTGTCCGATCCGGGGCAGATTTCCGGTGGCATCGGCACGGCCCTGTTCGCGACGGGCCTGGGGATCGCCATCGCGCTGTTCTGCGTGGTGTTCCACAACTTTTTCCAGGACAGCCTGGAGCGTATCAATGATCAACTGAAGATCCTGCTGATTCGCGCCGCCACCGGTGCACGCGTGCAAAGTGATGTGCCGCATCGAGTGCCCACTCCACTGCACAGCCGCACGGCCTGACCTTTAAAGCGGGCGCGTGCTGTGCCCGCTGCTTTTTTATCGTGATGAGACCCCCATGCATCTATCGATCACGCTGCGTATGGCCGGCCTCGCCGGCTTGCTTCTGAGTCCGCTGGCCCAGGCGGACTTTGCCATTCCAGGCTTTGAACTGGTGCACACCGTACCGGTTGACACTGAACTCGCCACGCCCGACGTGCGCCAGCCGGGACCGGTGTGGATCGAGCTGTTCGATGGCGCGCAAACCCGCATCGATATCGGCCAGTTCTACGCCGCCAATCATCCGGGCTCGGTCATGGACACGGTGATCGAACACCTGGAAGCCGCCGGCAAACGGGGTGTGAAGATTCGGTTTTTGCTGGAGGAGAAAGGCCTCAAGTTGTCTCAGGCATCCACCCTGGAGCGCTTGCGTGCGATCCCCAACCTGACCTTGCGCGTGTTGCCCTACGGGCAACTGAGCGGCGGCATCATCCACGCCAAGTACATGGTGGTGGATGGCAAGCAGGCGTTTGTCGGCAGTCAGAACTTCGACTGGCGCTCCCTGGAACATATCCACGAAACCGGGCTGCGCATCAGTGACGCAAACGTGGTCGGCCAGGTGCAGGCGATTTTCGATCAGGACTGGCAAGCCCAGGCGGCGCTGGGCGCACACGCTCCCGTGCCGCTGCCGGTTGCGGGTGAGGCGCCTGCGCGCACCGGCAATTATCTGGTCGCCAGCCCGCAACGCTATAACCCGCCGGGCGTGGGAGATTCCGAGCTGGAACTGCCGCGTCTGCTGGGAGAGGCGAAAAACGAGGTGCGTGTGCAACTGCTGGACTACGCGCCGCTGTCCTACGGGCCTGACAAAACCCGTCCGTACTATGCAGTGATCGACAACGCGGTGCGCGCTGCTGCCGCACGCGGGGTGTCGATCAAGCTGATGGTGTCTGACTGGAACACCGACGCACTGGAGCTGCCCTACCTGAAAAGTCTGGCGGTATTGCCCAACGTGGAAGTCAAAATCGTCACCCTGCCCCAGGCCAAACAGGGGTTTATCCCTTATGCACGGGTGATTCACAGCAAGACCATGGAGATCGACGGACACGTCGCCTGGGTTGGCACCAGCAACTGGCTCGGCGGCTACCTGGATAACTCGCGCAATCTCGAGGTGGTGATGCGCAGCGATGCAATGGCCAGGCGTATCGGCGAGCTGCATGCGCAGCTGTGGGACGGGCCTTATGCCAGGGCATTGGAGGTGACGGCTCACTACCCGCAGCCGCATCCCGGCACGCCTTGAATATCGAGGTACGTGCACAGTGGGTGGTGTGAGCGCTGACATTTGCGCCTGACCCTGGACGCGGGTGATGGTAGTGTGTGGAAATTTTTCTGACTTAATGATCAGAAATTCATGACTCACTACCTGCAAAGGAATGCTTTCAACAATGCACTTTTCACTGAAAAAAATCGTCGCAGCCAGCCTGTTCGCCGCGAGCCTTTCGGCTATCTCCAGCCCTGTCTTTGCCAACCTCACCGAGCAACAAAGTGCGGCCATCGCCAAAAGCCTCAACGATACCCCGATCAGCGATTTCCGCGGTTTTCTCGGCACACTGACCCAGGGCGATATGGCGAAGACCGCTGATGTTACCCTGGCCATTGACGCCTTCCTGGCCGGCAAAATATTGAGCGCCGACCAGCAGAACCAAATCAATCGCCTGCTGGGCATCTACACCCGCGTGAAATACGGCAAGGCCGCCCTCGAAACCCTGCGCGAGCTGGTCGAGATTCCAACCTTCAACGTCGACGGCGTGCCGCAGTATAAAAACCCGGAATTTCTCAGGATCGCCGACAAGATCCAGGCGCTGGCCAAGTCGTTCAACCTCGCTTTCCGTAACGTTGACAACCGGGTGTACGAGATCTCCCTGGAAGGCCGCGGCGACGAAGTAGTGGGTATCCACGCCCACGCCGACGTTGTCCCGGTGACGCCGGAGAACTGGGTGCTCAAGGACGGCACCAGGCTTGACCCGTTCAAGGTCACGCTGATCGGTGACCGCATGTACGGCCGTGGTACCGAGGATGACAAAAACGGCATCGTGGTGGCGATGTATGCAATGAAGGTGATCAAGGAAGAAAACCTGCCGCTGGCGCGCACCTTCAAATTGCTGGTGGACACCACCGAAGAAACCGCCGGCGATGCCATCCCCTACTACTTCGCACGCAACCCGGTGCCGCAATACAACCTGGCACTGGATGGTGGCTACCCGGTGGTGATTGCCGAGAAGGGCTCAGGCACCGTCATGGCCACGTTCCCCGTGCGCAAGGGCGAAGGCAACGGCGCAGAAATCATTTCGATGACCGGCGGCAAGGCCACCAATCAGATTCCCTCAGCGTCGGTGGCCATGCTGGTCAGTGATACACCTGTAGAATTGGCCGTCGCTCTGCAGCAGGCCGGCACTGAATACGCCAAGCGCAACGGCGATGATTTCCAGGTGAGCGCCAAGGTCGACGGCAAGGAGGTCAAGCTTACCGTCACGGGTGTGTCTGCCCATTCCTCGGCGCCACAGTCCGGGGTCAATCCGGTGGCGCGCATGCTGGAACTGATCAACAGCGTCGACGGCAAGATCGCGCTCAAGCACAACCACATCACTGACGCTGCGCGCTACGCCGCCGACAACTGGGGCCTGGATTACCTGGGCGGCAAGCTGGGTATAGGCTTTTCCGATCAGTTCATGGGGCCGCTGACCACCTCGCTGACCTTCGTCAGCCAGGACGACGAGGCTTTCAAGCTGGCGGTGAATCTGCGCGCTCCGAAAGGCAAATCACCGGAGGCGATCAAGGCGCAGATCGAGCAGAAACTGAACGCGTGGAACACTCATGCCAAGGTCGACGTGACCTTCACCTGCTCGCTCGACACGCCGATGTACCGCAACCCGGAAGGTGAATGGGTGAAGGCCTTGCTGGCGGTGTCCACCGAAAACCTCGGCATGCCGCACACATTCGGCACCTCGGCCGGCGCCACCTCCGTGCACGACCTGCCCAATGGCGTGCAATTTGGTCTGGCGCGCCCGGAAACCAAGTACACCGGGCACACCGACGGCGAATTCAAGACCGTCGATCAATTCCTGCTGGACTTGCAGATCGTCACTGAAATGATGGGCCGCATAGGCCAGTTGCCGAAGCTCTGACCCAATAAAAAACGCCGATCACTCATGATCGGCGTTTTTGTCAGCGCAGCAGTGCGAGGCCCCTCACCCGCCCGTGCCCAGAAACGGCAGCGCCAGGTACAGCTTGATCACCAACGCGTTGGTAATATCGATGAAAAACGCGCCCACCATCGGCACTACCAGAAAGGCGATCTGCGAGGGCCCGAAGCGTTGCGTCACGGCCTGCATATTGGCGATCGCAGTGGGCGTGGCGCCCAGGCCGAACCCGCAGTGCCCCGCTGCCAACACCGCCGCGTCGTAATTGCTGCCCATCACGCGGAAGGTCACGAATATCGCGAACAGCGCCATCAACAGCGCCTGGGCCGCCAGCAGAATCACAATCGGCAAGGCCAGGGCCGCCAGATCCCACAGCTTGAGCGACATCAAGGCAATCGCCAGGAACAACGACAGGCTGACATTGCCCAGCAGCGACACCTCGCGCTCGAACACCTGGTGCCAACCCAGAGCCGACAGACCGTTGCGCAACACAACACCCACGAACAGCACACAGACGAAGGTCGGCAACTCGAACGCCGTACCCTGGATCAACCCGTTGAGGAACATACCGACCTGCAGGCTTATCGCCAGCAGCGCCAGGGTTTCGATAAACGAAGACGAGGTAATCATGCGTTCCCGATGGGGTTGCTCAAACCCCTTGGGCAGGCGCGGCAACGCCTGCTCGACCCCAGGCACCTGCACACGCTTGATCAGCAGCCTCGCCACCGGCCCGCCGATCAAACCGCCCAGTACCAGGCCAAAAGTCGCCGACGCAATCGCAAGCTCAGAGGCCGAGGCAACGCCGTACTTGGCGCTGAAGACTCCGCCCCAGGCGGCACCGGTGCCGTGCCCACCGGACAGGGTAATGGAACCGGCCAGCAAGCCCATCAGCGGATCGAGCCCGAGCATCCTGGCCAACGCGATGCCCATGGCATTTTGCAGCACCAGCAGGCCTGTCACCACCAACAGGAAAATGCCGAGTAGGCGTCCACCTGCCTTCAGGCTGGCGAAATCGGCATTCAGGCCAATGGTGGCGAAAAACGCCAGCATCAAAGGCGTTTGCAGCGATGCATCGAAGCGAACTTCAACACCCGCCATTAGACGCAACACCACCAATAGCGCGGCCACCAACAAACCACCGGCCACCGGCTCGGGAATGCTGTAAGTGCGTAGGAAGCCCATACGGGCCACCAGCCAGCGTCCCAGCAACAGCACCAGGGAAGCGGCGACCAGGGTTGAATAAAAGTCGAGTTGAAGCATGGGCAGTCCGCTGAAGGATGATGGGCTGGCCAGAGTAGAGACAGAGGCACCTGTGCACAGCTACCCAAAGAGAAATGCAGAACCTTCCCGCACACTTCACAAAAAAACCTACGCGCAGGGTAAATTTTTCGCGTTTAGCTCATCAGAACGGCAGGCGGAATGTATCCGATCAAAAAAAGCACAAACAAAAACGCCGATCATCTCTGATCGGCGTTTTTGTTGAATATGGAGCGGGAAACGAGACTCGAACTCGCGACCCCGACCTTGGCAAGGTCGTGCTCTACCAACTGAGCTATTCCCGCAAATGGCGTCCCCTAGGGGACTCGAACCCCTGTTACCGCCGTGAAAGGGCGGTGTCCTAGGCCACTAGACGAAGGGGACACGCTACTGAAACACATGGTGTGTATTTCAGTGCCCAGAGGCCGCGTCCGAAGACGTGGTCCTGGTTTCACTCAGTGCCGCCCGAGAGCAGCACTGCTTAAAAACTGGAGCGGGAAACGAGACTCGAACTCGCGACCCCGACCTTGGCAAGGTCGTGCTCTACCAACTGAGCTATTCCCGCATATGGCGTCCCCTAGGGGACTCGAACCCCTGTTACCGCCGTGAAAGGGCGGTGTCCTAGGCCACTAGACGAAGGGGACACACGTACAACATTCACTCCCTACCGCGTTTCGCTGTGTGCTTTACGCTGTAAGTGGCGCGCATTCTATGGATGGATTGAAAGGTCGTCAACCCCCAAGGATAAATTTATTTAAATCAATGACTTCCCCCGTGTTTACGCGCCCATACGGGCGTTGCGCCGCCCTGTAACCCGGCGCCTATATTCCGGCGCCCGACAAGGCGCTATAGTTCGCTCCAACAGATGATGGCAATGTGCGCTCATTCATCCAACGCTATACCTATATAGAAGAAGGTACCTGGGCAACTGGTCGAACAGCCCTATCCGCCAGATGGCCCAGTCACTACACTCCACAGCAAACCCTATTAAGAGGTCACGCCGGTGACACCACTCATGATCACCCTGCTGGTAGTAGTCGGGATCGTAATATTGATCGCCATTGGCTACATGAACCACGTGGTGGAAAACAACAAGCTGGAAAAGAAACGCACCGAGATCGAACTCAACGACCGGCTGCGTCGCTGCGGCGAAATCACCGAGACTTTCCCCGGCCAGTTGATGACCCCGGCGCTCAAGCTGTTGCTCACCCGCCTGGAACTCAACGTCAACCAGCGCCTGCTCAACCTCAACAAATCCAGCGCGGCGCTCAAGGCGCGGATTGGCGAACTCGATGCACTGATCGCCCAGGGCGAATCGATCCCCGTCGCCAACCCGCCCGCCCCGATTCAGACCGAAGCCAAGGCCAAGGACGTGCGCTTCCTGCTCGAAGCCCTGCACGGCCAGGTCACCCGCGCCGCTCAGGACGGCTTCCTGCCGGCCAACGAAGCCAAGCACTGGATCCGCGAAATTCGTCACATCCTGGTGCTGCTGCATATCGAGTTCTTCAACAACCTCGGCCAGCACGCCTTGCAGCAAGGCCAACCAGGCCAGGCACGCCTGGCCTTCGAGCGTGGCGTGCAGTACCTGCGCAAACAACCGGAACCGGTGTTCTACAACACCCAACTGAAAATGCTCGAATCCCAACTGGCCCGCGCCAACTCCACCGTCCTGACCAACAGCCAGCCCGCCGAAGACGAAATCAACGAACTGACCGAAGGCCTGAAAACCGACGACGCTGATGCAGCGTGGAAGAAGAAGGCAATCTACGACTGATCGACCACCGCCGATCCGCTCAAGCCCGAGTGGTGAGGCGAAGGCCCAGGGTTACTTTTGTGCCGTTACAAAAGTGACCCGCTGTAAAAGCGGACCCCCAAGCCGCCATTACTGCATCAACGGATATGTACACAATAGGCCGCCATCGGAAGCAAGCCCCACATTGGACCGCGCCCTACAAAAGCTCCCCCTCATAAACCCCCTGCAGTGCCATCACTTTGCACCTATCCCCCCGCCCCCGACTAGCGTAAAAAAGTCCCCTGACTCCCGCCAGCCCGAGGCCCCACATGCCTGTCGCCATAATTGATGGACAACCCCTCCACTACCTCGACCAGGGCGCCGGCCCAGTCGTCCTGCTGGGCTCAAGCTACCTCTGGGACCACACCATGTGGGCACCGCAGATCGAAGCCCTGTCGCAGCAATATCGCGTCATCGTCCCCGAGCTGTGGGGCCACGGCGAATCGGGCACGCTGCCCCCTCAAACCCAGTCCCTCGATGACCTGGCACGCCAGACCCTGGCCCTGCTGGACCAGTTGGAGATCCCCCAGGTCAACCTGGTCGGCTTGTCGGTCGGCGGCATGTGGGGCGCACGCCTGGCATTGCGCGCACCGGAGCGCATCAACAGCGTAGTGCTCATGGACACCTACCTCGGTGCCGAACCGGAAGCCACGCGCCAGTACTATTTTCTCACTGTTCCAGATGATCGAAGACGCCGGCGCCATTCCCCAGCCGTTGCTGGATGTGGTCGCGCCGATCTTCTTTCGCGCCGATATCGACCGCGACTGCGCGCTCTATCAGGATTTTCGCAGCGCCCTGCAGGCCTTCTCCAAAGAACGCCTGATACACAGCATCGTGCCCCTGGGCCGCTTGATCTTCAGCCGTGAAGACATCCTGCAACAGCTGCCGCGCCTGGATGCCGATACCACCCTGGTGATGTGCGGCGAGCAGGACAAGCCGCGCCCGCCGGCCGAGTCTGCCGAGATGGCCGAGTTGATCGGCTGCGCCCTGACACTGATCCCCGAGGCCGGGCATATTTCCAGCCGGGAGAACGCGGATTTCGTCAATGAAGCGCTGCTGACGTTCCTTGCCAACCACGCTTGACTGCCCTCGCCCTTTGATCGCTGTATTACGCGGCGATCAAAGGCGGAAGTGCCCTACCATGCCTTTGAGTTCAGTCCCCAACTGCGCCAGCTGGATGCTCCGACGCAGCGTTGCCCTGCATGCTCAATGCCGAATGATCGGCACTCGCGCGGATGCTGGTGACGCTGCGGTTGATCTCTTCAGCCACCGAGCTTTGCTCCTCGGCGGCAGCGGCAATCTGCTGGTTCATCTGCTGGATCAAGGACACGGCCGTCGCGATGCTGCCCAGGGCACTTTCGGTCTCCAGCGCATCACTGACCGCCAGCTTCACCAGTTCACCACTCTGCTGGATCTGCTGCACCGACGACTGCGCCGCATTGCGCAAGGTGCTGACCAGCCGCTCGATTTCTTCCGTCGATTGCTGGGTCCGTTTGGCCAACGCTCGCACCTCGTCGGCCACCACCGCGAAGCCACGGCCCTGCTCACCGGCGCGGGCGGCTTTCAATGGCGGCGTTCAGGGCCAGCAGGTTGGTCTGCTCGGCCACGCTCTTGATCACGCCTAGAACCGTGCCGATGTGCTGGATCTCGGCACTGAGGCTTTCGATACTGGCGCTGGCACTGGTGCTCGAGGTGGCAAGCAATTCGATCCGTTGCAGACTCAGGCGTACCACCTGTTGGCCGCTGTCGACCTTCTCATCCGCAGTCTGCGCGGCGTGCGCAGCCTCTTCGGCATTGCGCGCCACGTCGTGCACGGTGGCGGTCATCTGGTTCATCGCGGTGGCGACCTGCTCGGTCTCCTCCTTCTGACTGCTGACTTCAAGGTTGGTCTGCTCGGTAACGCTGGACAACGACTGCGCCGCACCGGCCAACTGCTCGATGCCGGCCTGCAGCCCACTGACCATCTGGCTCAGGCCATTACCCATCTGCTGCATCGCCTGCATCAACTGGCCGATTTCATCTCGGCGGCTGACGTCCATGCGCCCGGTCAGGTCGCCGTCCGCAATCTGCCTGGCCACCGCAATCACGCTGCGCAGCGGCGCGACGATCAAACGGGTAATCAGCCACGCTGCCATCAGCCCCACCAGCAATGCCAGCGCGGACGAACCAATGATCAGCAGCGTGCTGTTGACCAACTGCGCCTGCATCGACTGGTCTTCGGCGTCATACGCCTGATTGACGCGGCTGACCACCTGATCGGCGCGCTCATGCAATTGTTGGTAGACCACTTTTTCCTGGGCCAGCAGGTCGGTGTATTCACCGAGCTTTTCGCTGAACGCGGCGATATGCCCGGAGACTTCATTGAGTACGGTCTGATAGCCGGCGTCCTTGACCGACGTTTTCAACTGCTCGACCTGTGCCAGCGCCTGGTCGGCCTGTTCGATCTTGCCCTGCTCGGCGTCCTCGGCATCCGCCCTGCGGCTCTGGTCCAGACGTAACCGGGCTTCGTTCATCGCCTGCAGCATCAAGCGCGATACCTGGCTGATCTGCCCCGCCTGCTCGATCAGCTCCGCGCCTTCCCGGCCCTGACTCTCCTTGAGACCTTCGGCGCCGTCGTCCGCCAGGCCGGACTGCAACACATCGAGGTTATTGGCCACGCTGGACACCGACCAACTGGCCATTTCCAGCGCCAGGTCCTTGGCCTGGGTCAGTTCCACAAACCCGTCGAATGCCTTGCGATAGGCATCGAGGGCTTGCTCGACATCGGTCATCACCGGGCCCATTGGCGGCTGACTGCGCCTTGAGACTGGCCGCCAGCGCGGCCAGGGCGTCGACACGTTCATGCAGCGCATCCACCGCCTTGGGGTCGGCGTGCAGCGCGTAGTCCTGCTCGATCAGGCGCACCTTGAGCAAGCCGTCATTGAGCGACGACATGCGCTTGAGCCCATCGAAACGCTGACCAACCGTGTGCAGGGACCACACGCCAATCGCAGCCACCAGCGCCGTCAGCAGCAATACCAGCGCAAAACCCAAGCCCAGCTTCTTCGCCATACCGAGGTTGGCGAAACGTCGTTGCACGCCCGAAATCATTGCACTTGCCCCTCCAGCAATGGCGGATGCCACACGCCCGGTTTATCAGCAGCGAGATTGTCAACCACAAGGCCCTGAACACAAGTCGTTGACGCCACAATAATGGCAAAAAGCTACGTACTGGTCGTTTTTCAGAATGGTCGAGGTCGATCTGGCCGGCCCCATCGCGCGAAATAACGCCAGCGCCCGCTCATCACCGGCATAGGCGACATTGATGCGCAGCCAATCGCAGGGTTCACCCGCCGGGTTGAACAGCGCGCCTGGCGTCAACAATACCCCCAGTCGCCGAGCACAGGCCTGCACATGCGATGGGTCGCCAAGCCCCGGCCGCGCCCACAGGAACATGCCGCCGGCGGGCACTGTAAACACCTGCCATTCTTCGTCTTCCAG